>ML791209.1:413354-435035 GCA_009831015.1 Picea engelmannii
TGTGCCTTTGAGGCAAAGCTAAGGGTGAGAAAACTTATCTCCCGTTTTTTTTTTCTTTTTTTTTGTGGGATATTTTGGTGTTTTTGTGATGGCTGATCGAGCACTGTATATGTGGATGCAGGTGATCATTTAGGATGATTCCAATCCATTGGAGAGAGAGGGACTAGTCCCGATTGAGGGAGGCCATGAGGGATGAGGAGCTGGCTGTTCATGGTGCTTTGGCGGCCTGTGGGCTGCTGAAGTTTTTTGAGTGCCCACTGTTGAGGGCACAGGAGTATCTGCTGCAATTCCCGATCTTGATGTGGAGTCCGGAGTCTGGAGTTGTAGTGTTTTATTGTGCGTGGGGAGCACTTGGAATTCTTTACTGAGGAGGATGTCTATTTTCTGACCAGGCTCCCTTTTCGGGGAACCCTGCTACCGGTCGAGCCGGTGGTAGTTGGAGAGGGGTAGTTGGCTACCCTTGCCCGGACATATTGTTCGAGAGAGGATTTTATGTCTAGGCCAGTGGTGAGGATTGGGGTGATGGATGCCCTGGTACATCATTGCATGGCAGCGATGGTTTTGAGAGTGTATGGGTCGCTCGTGACTCAATGCATCAGTGGTGGCCAATTGAGGATCATGAAGCGGGCACTAGGGGGTGAGCATTTCTCATGGGGCTTGATGCTGCGGGGCAAGATGGTGGGACAACTCACTAGGTGTGGAGTGGCCGACTCAGGGGATTTTTCCTTTAGATCTATCTTGGTGGCTTGGTTTCTAGAGAGGGTGTCGATGTTGCACCTGAGAGTTTTGTTAGACCCGCTGGGAGCATGAGAGCCACGACTGCGTCGGTGGTTGACGATTTTGGTTTTTCATGGGGGTGGGGAGGGTGGCCACTACTTCATGATCGAGGCTGCACAAGTGTGGCATCAGATGCCACAGATCATATTGCAATTTCCATATATTGGGATAGATTTTCGTGATGACCCTGAGATGATATTACCTCCAGGAAAGGTATTCGATCGCCGAGGTATGATGTGTTGGTTACTGGTTTTGTTGATGTTTTTTTTAGATAGTATAACATATGGTTGATATTTGTATGGATGTTGATGCTATCATGTGTTTGTTTGTGTAGATGTGGGACTGTGTGGACAAGAGGTCGAGATGATCCGAGCGCCAGCCCGTTAGGGGCCTGTGAGACCACTGTGGGGAGAGTTGCAAGCAGGGGAGAGGCGACGTCGAGAGGATGTTGGGGAGAGGCCTGATGATGATGATAGAGCGGCCCAGAGACACTGTTATGATGACCCTAGGGTAGGGCCATTACATACTCCTCTGGATGAGGCCAGGGGAGAGTTTGATGATTTCTGCTACCGACTAGAGGTGTTTCTACAGGGAGTGCTCGAGAGGATGTGGGTGCGAATCCAGGATGAGGGGATCCTAGAGCAGTGTATTGGGATGTCGGTAGAGTTGCGGACCTTAATCCGCAGAGAAGATGTAGCTGGAGCTGCGATGACTAGACGGTTGCCTCTGGGACTCGAGGGACCTGGAGTTGGTGGGGTACCTCTGCCAGAGGGAGGACCCAGTGCTGGAGCACTAGAGGTGCCCTGAGGGCTGCTAGATATGTAGTTATGTATCTGATATAGGCTGGTGAGCCCATTTTGTATAGTTGTGACATCCAGTTTTGTATTGGTAGGGATGAGGTGATTCACCTACCTACGGGCGATGTACTATTTTTGTAAACACTTTATGACATGTGGGCCGATATATATATATATATATATATATATATGGATATACATTTTTGGATCTTTGTGTACATGTGTGATGTATTTGTTGTTGATGATTTTGGTTTTTGATGTAGTGCATGATGTCTAATCTATATGCTGTGACAAACTTCTGATGGTTTATGTGTATGTGAAGATGTCTTGATGTGATATATGACAATCTAGTATAATGTTAGCCATGTTATCTGCTATTTGATTGAATTGTCTTGGGATATGTGCAAATGTAATGGAATCAAAATGTTGAGATAAATGTCTAACCTACAGGTATTTGTGGAAGGGGCAAGGATCACAGATACGGTATACATTGTTGAGCTGGAGGATGACAAGTTGGGAATCTAATAAGATGCTAAGGTGACAAATATGGCGATGATTGGCCTCAACGAGGAGACCAATGATGGCGGTGTACTCTACTTGATTGTTGGTGGCTGAGCCTAAACATATGCCGCTAGTGTGGAGAAGGTCATGTGAAGGCGAATAGAGGGCCCAAGCATCTGAAGCGAGATTTTGTGTCTAGCAGCTAGATCCATCGGTGTAACCGATGTGGTAGGCCAATGGAGGTGGCATATGTCAATAACATGAGTGATATATTAGACGGGAGGTATGGATAAAAGAAGACTAAAAACTCTACAAAATATGTAAAAAAAAGAAAAAGCCTAGTGTAGTATAGCTATGCTCAGGCGTAAAATTTCGTTAAGTACAACCCGTTTGATGGGTTCCTTGAGAGGATGGCCTTCGGGGGAGGCTAGGATGTATGCACCTTTAGTGAGGCAATGTTGGATGATGTACAGTCCATGCCACAGGGACTCGAATTTTCCATGGCCAAGGGTATCGTGAGCGATATCATAAGCAAGGACGAGGTCTCCTTCGTTAAATGAGAGAAGGTTCACATGGTGATCAAAGGTGGCCTTTGATCATTTTTTGGCTGCTTCATTGTTCTGTAATGAATATCGATGATCTTCATCTAGGGATTCTAAGTTCAGCAAATGCTACTCTATTGGGGCAATGTCGAGTAATATCTCAATAGTGGTGCGTAAGGTGGGAATTTCACACTCGATGGGAAGAGTGGGCTCAACCCTATGGACTAGATGAAAAGGTGTGAAACCAGTGGCAGTTTTGACTGCTGTGCGATAAGCCCAGAGCATGGAAAATAACATATGATGCCAATTGGTTTTATGTTTGTTAACCATGTGTTGCAACATAGTTTTTAAGACCTTGTTAACTGCTTCTACCTGTCCATTGGACTGAGGTTAGTATGGTGAGACAAACTCATGGGAGAAGCCTAACTGGGATGAGAGTTCCATGAAAATCTCATTCTTGAAATGTTTCCTGTGATCAGAGACTAGTTGGAGTGGTACTCCAAAGTGGGATATGAAGTGGTTAAAGAAAAAATGTGCTGCTGTGTCAGCAGTGTTGTTGAAGGTAGGCATGGATTCAACCCACTTGGTAAAGTAATCAACTGCAATGACTATGTATTTGTGTCCATTGTTGGATGTAGGGTTGCAAGTCATGAAGTTGATGCCCCATATACAAAAGGGACTAGTGGTGATGACTGGGTGTAGAAAATCAGGTGGTGTGTGTGCTTTATTGGTGTAAGTCTGGCATTTATCACATCATTTCACGACATGGATGCAGTCGTGAAATAATGTAGGCCAAAATTAACCTGCACGGATTATTTTCTAAGCGGTGGACAAGCCTGAGAGATGGCATCCGTAAGCGCCGCTGTGGCAATCGTTCAAGACTATGTGGGCCTCATTAATAGTTAAGCATCAACATAGTATGGTGTCGATTCCTCACCGATATAAGATGTCCCCAATGAGGAGGTAGCGAGGTGCCTGGTGACGAATACATTGATGATCATCTCTGGAGAGGTGGTTTCTGAATTTTTGTGTTCGGAGATAGACAAGAAGATCACCATACCAAGGGTCATCTGAGGGGATAAAAAAAAGATGTTCATCAAGGAGGTTGGTATTGACCGGTGGACTAATAGTGTCGGAGGGAAAATCCGTGATAAGCTCAGTGAGGATGAGAGATTTATTTCTCTTGGGTGTTGAAAATTTGAGATTGTATTCCTAAAGGATGACGATCCATCGAGCAAATTTACCGTTAATTTGTCAATGACTGAGCAAGTATTGCATGGGGTTAGAATCTGCGATGACTTTGGTAGTTCGAAGCAGAATGTAATGGCGCAGTTTTTGGATTGCGAGGACAACTACGAGGGCTAGCTTTTCTTTGTGATTTTACTTCAAGGGTGTTCCTGAAAGGTTTTTACTAATGTAGTAAATCACATTCTCATGGGTGTCATCCCCTATTTGGATGAGCACTCCTGCTACTGAAATGACTGAGGCTGATATGTAGAGGAGATAATCGCGGTTATAGTCAGGTGGAGTAATCAACGGGGTGTTGGAGAGAGCTGCTTTGAGATCGTCAAAAGCGGTTTGGGCATGTTTATCCCATTGAAATGGGATGTCGTGACGAAGTAAGTGAAGGAAGCCATGTGTGTGAGTAGCGTAATCTAGGACAAAGCGTCGTAAAAAATTGGCTTTGCCTTGAAGGCTCTGTAGTTGGCGTAAATTCTGTGGGGGTGGAATTTCTATGATGGCTTGGAATTTGAGGGGGTCCACAGTAATGCTACATTGGGAAACTATGAACCCAGGAAAGCACCTAGTTGTGACACAAAATACGCACTTGAGGGGGTTCAAGTGGATATTGTACTGATGACACCCGTGGAAGATGATTCGTAGATCATCAAGATGCTGAGTGCGTTTCTTAGATGGAGTGGTGAGGCTGTCTAAGTATGCGAGGATGATATGAGCCAGATCCTGAAAAACGTATGTCATGGTTCGTTGGAAAGTGGCGTCGACATTCTTGAGGCCGAATGGCATGACACGATACGCAAAGGTTCCCCAAGGGGTTGTGAATGTGGTTTTGTATTGATCGGTGGGGTGAATTTGGATTTGGTTGTAACCAGAGAAACCATCCATGAAGGACAAAGCCTCGTGACCTACGCAATCATCGATTATTTGGTCGATGAAAGGTGTTGGAAAGTTGTCTTTGGGACAGGCGTGATTGAGGTCGTGGAAGTTCGTACAGACATGGATAGTGCCTTGTTTTTTGTTTACAGGGACAGGGTTGGAGACCCATAATGTATAGGCTATGGGGTAAATGAACCCTGCAACGCGTAGTTTGTCAATCTTGACTTTGATGGCTGCTTCTTTGGATGGGTGTAGCGGTCGCTGTTTTTGGCAGACGAGTGTGATATCAGGCCAACTGTCTATGCGATGTTCAACAATAGAGGGATCAAGGCCAGGCATCTCTGTGTATGACCAGGATCAAATGTCCCGGTATTCCTAGAAGAGGGTTTTGTAGGCGGTGAGTTCTTTTGGAGAGCATGCAGTGCCAATGGGGATTTCCTCGATAATTCCAGATTTGATGGAAATATCTATTTTGATGGTTGGGGATATATTGGCCATATTTCCTTCGTCGAAAGTGTCGAGGGTAGGGATAGGGTTATTGAACCAATCTATATGCCTTGATGGGAGAAAATCTTTGGTTTCGACTACATATATGGGGTGTTGGTTAGGAGGCGTGAATGCTTCCTGTTAAAGAAAGAGTGCTCTGTGGTGGAGCGCATCCCATGGGTAATCAGGGGTAGTTAACTCCTTGAGGATATCTTCATCACAATGAAACTGGCGTGAATATAGGGGATCGAGAGGAGTGACCTCGGTGACTGTCACTGTGGTGTTGTCTCCTTCTGATAAAGACGTAGGGGGATTGATGGAGGGGGATTGCGATGGTTTGCTCGACATAAACCAAATATCCAGATATTGTGGGTTAAAAATGGTAGTCGGGCATGGAATGTTCGTGGGGAAATGAATTGGAGAATTGTGGGGATTTGGGGGTAACTCCTCATATAAATTATCTAGGAACCATGGGGGAGAAGGGAGTGCCTCAAGTTCTGGTGGGAAGATATGAACCATATCAATTGATGGGGTAAGGGTATTTATTGGGTCTGTTGGAGGAGGGGGGGTATGATTTTGAATAGGGGCCAGTTGAAGACGCCTGTATTCAATGATCATAGGACATTGATATGTGAAATGATCAAGTGATTCACATAGAGAGAAAGGACATCTCATGCGTTCGTTGAATGAGGTTGTGACATAATGGATGTCGGTGACACGAATTGTGGTGGGTGTTTGCTGAAAGCTCTAGCATACAACTGTTAGTGTCTATTAGAATTGAGGTAATGCTGGACAATGGTGTGTGTAATGGCCATATTTTGAATAGATGGATCATGTGAATTTGGTTCGCAATCCTTTGTTACTTGTGTTCTGTGAGATAGCAACAATACTGGAGGAAGTGATGAGTGGTGGTGGTGCTCGAGGGAGTTGGATGAGATTATGTAACTCGGGGAGAGATGGGCATTTGTTGGTGGGGTGTCCCTATTTCTCGCATAGTGTGCAAGGAGGTTGGATGTGTGGGGGAAGTGGAGTTGTGGGCTCCTTATTCTTTTGCCTACCCCCATCTGTAGTAGGGGGGTTAGTGAGTGGGGGTGTAGGGGGTATGGTGGGAGTGAGTATGGGAATCTGCATTGAGATTCCTTCTGTTTAGGGAGGGAGGGATGGTTGAGGAACCATCTCAAGTGGATGTAAATACCAAACTGGGATTGCCAACACCATATTAGGAAGGGTAAGCGTTGCAATGACCTGGAAAGCTTATACACTTGGTGGGGGGTAAAAGAAAGGGATTTGGGTAATGGCTTGGGGGATTTTTTCCCAAACTGGGATCTGGCCCTAGGGAAGATCTGGAATGGGTTGAGTTGAATTAGTTCCAGGGGATTCCTGAGGGAGAAGTTCTGTGACTAGTGGGACGTTAGGGATGAAATAGGCCTCGGTGGGAGGGAGGTTTTTTTCAGTTGTCATTCCATTGGAGGATACAACACATACTTGTGCTGAGGGATGGAGGAGCGGTGGTGCTTCATGGTATGTCCCTAGCAAGGATGGGTCTTTGAATATTCTGGGGCCCATCTTAATGAGTGGATAGGCATCAATATTAGTGTGGATAAAAGGGAGGATGTTATCAATATTGGATGAAGGGTTAGGCTCGTAATGTGATACTTGATCGATGGTAATGATCTTTTCATTATGGGGAAACATCATGGTTCAAAACATAGAAGAGGTGAAGACCTTCATAGCATACATGTAGCTACGACCAAACAAGATATTGTATTCGAGTGGGGCATCAATAACCTCAATGTCAATCAGAACAGTTTTTCCCCTGAGCGCGACAGGGACATTTTGGAAGAGTCCTTCGGGGGATGAGGGTATGCCATCGTAGGCTCTTAAGGTAATGTAAGATGGTATGAGTTCGAGGGAACCAAGTTTCTACCATACATATTTGGACATGATACAGGTGGATGCGCCTTCATCAATGATGCATTGGTGAACTGTAATGTTCTAAATTTTTATAGGGATTTGAAAATAAATAAGATCAGGGAGGCGAGGTTCTCCGATGTTGAGGTCAAATGTGATGAGTCGAGTATCGACCGGGTCGATTGCTCCCATGGCAGAAAGAAAGGACTTCTATTGGGTGGGACAAGTTTGAAGGACTTCTAAGACTGACATGGAAGCCGAAGATTGTGCCAAGTCATCGACCAAACTGTAATTATGAGCTACCCTAGCTTGAGTATTGTGGACATTCCTGCGTAATGGGATGTGAGGAATATGAAGGGGGGTTTCAGTATTATGGTGAGGAATCATGAGAGGGGGTCCGGTTGTGACTGGAATTGCTTTCGAGGTGGTGGGATAAGATTCAGAGGGTGTGCTATACTGAAGACTACGCATTTGTAGAAGGACTTCTTCCTCATTGGTAAGGAGGATAGTGCGATCGACAGAGGTGTTCGTATCGGGATACTGTCCCAACTGTGGTGGGGTAGGCTGCATGTCTGGTTGGGTATTTATCACCCCTTAGTGTGGGATGGGATTTTGTAGTACAAATGGGGTGGGGTTGTTGCACATATGGTTGTGGGGCCTACTGAGGTGCAGACGGTGCTGAGGGACATGGTCCATTCACTGAATCTTTCATCCACTTAAAGTCAGGGATTTGGGGGCAATGGTGAGTATAGTGACCAAACTCACTGCAAAGGGCACAAGGGAAGGTGGTCCAAACATTGTTGTTGTTCCTTCCTTGACGTTTTTTGTTGTTTCCTCCTTGGGGGTTTTGATTCCCCTGGTTCTGGTTGCCCCCGATAGACTGGTTCTGCCGGGGTTGGTTCTGGTTTCCTCCTGGTCCTGGATTATTATTGTTCCGATTTTTTCCTTTTTTTTTGGTATTGTTCGATTGATGGGGTGGATTTTCCGTGTTCAATTGTTTAAAATTTTGATATTGCTGAATGGGAGAGGGTTGAACAAAATTAACCCCTGCGTGTGGTGGTCCTTGTGGTGGAGCCATAGGCTATGGGGGACCAAAAAATGGAAAGTATGGATTATGTTAAGGCGATGCTCCATAAGGTACATAGGAGGGCGTGGCGCTTTCACTAGTGCTTAGGGTATAGGCTGAGGTAGAGGGAGTACCAACACTTGGTTGTATAGGTGGGTGGTTTAGGGGTGTCGACAGGGGTCCACTTATGGGTGGAGGTAGGGCAACAGGGTATGGTTGTTGATAAGGGGGAGGAGGATAATAAGGGATTCCTCCATATGCCGACAGATATTGAGGTGTGCCATGCATGGGTGGTTGTTGAGGCGGTGGGTTGTGGTGTGTAGTGTTACCAATCAATCCGTTTGATGAGTGAGACATCCTAGGTTTGTCTTGTCCAAATGGCATGGGTCTTGGAGCATTCGGGAGCACTGTGTATAGGTATCTGGACTGGGCGTAGATGAGTTCGAACTATTGGGTCTTGCTAATGGCTTCTTCTTCAGTCTGGGGGAAGGTGGCGGCCACATATTTGGCAAGGAGGGAAATAAGTGATTTGAGGAACCAATTGAGACACTATTGGGGGGTAGTGTCAGCTTTGCAGAGGCTATGTCACCGACGCCATTCGTGGATGTGGTCAGCAATATCTGTAGAGGTGGTTTGTTTCAAATCCGAGAGTAGTTTAAGGCCATTGTCATGATGAATGGGTAATTGAAAGAAGGTCAAAAATGCTTTGGCAAAGGATTCAAAAGTCGCGTGGGACCCAGATCTTTCTTTGAAGAACACCATAGGTGAAATGTCATGATATGGTTGGCAGGATCATCTCCTACTTTTCCTTCAAACTTGGGGATGTCTGAAGGGATTTTGGTAGGCATTGCAGGCCATGTGGGGTTGTGCAATATGGGATCATTGGTGAGTTTAGTCAGATCTGGTATGTTGAGGGAAGCTAAATATGGCATATGGGGTGGTGGCGTAGGATTAGTTCTAGCCATAGTGTGAGTGTTCTGAGTACCTGACCCTTGGAGGGGACTAGGTGGGTTTGTACTTCTCCATTGAGAGGAAGTTTCCCCCCCGCTTCCGTGTAAAGGAGAACGAGTGGAAGGTGGACCTTGGGAATTGGACCCAAGTAAGGTGGAACCAAGCAAAGTTGATCCCAAGACAGTGGTACTCACAGGAGTGTGAGAAGGTGGAGCCAATGAGCTGGAAAGACTAGGAACTCCCCCTAGAATAGGAGGGAGATTTAACAAGCATCTGGAATGATGGGGGTTCTGTGGGTCCCCTATGATGTCCGACTAGCTGAGTGAATGTGTGCAAATGGTGGTGAGAGAAATAAATAAACAAGAGCCTTTGCTGCAATTTTTGAAATTTACATGATATATATCCAAATCAACTGTAATCAGAAGGGCATCATACATAAAGTGTTTTGATAAAGAAGCATATATGTGGATAGGTGGATTTTTTCCACGTGGGGGAACAAAGAAAACAAATGCTCGTGTCCTAAAAGACATAACGTCCTTCCTCTCAAAATAGCACTGGACCTTCCAATAGCACTCGACAGTGGGGTCTAAAGACACCAGAAGAGAAACTAGTGAAGGATGAAGCAATTAGTTATAATGAGGGGTAGAGGGGGCATATCCTGAAAGAACTATCGATATTTCCCAATAGCCACACAAAATCTGATCAAGGTGCAATTGCAGCCCACAATTGCCACTTGAGTAGATGTCCTAAAATTTGGTCACTAGGAACCTCGGTCAAAGTGCGACATTTATATTTTTGGCCTAAGAAATGGGTCACGAGCTGGATCCCATCCAAGAGGTGGGTGCCTCAAAGGGGGACGCACAAAACAACCAGACCTCGGCCTTCAACCCTTCACGGGTATCTCCCTGCTATATGGTGTTAGAAACACTTGACTTAGAGGATTTAAGGTTCCCTATTTGACAACTTCTATTGTTTTGAAAATGTGAGAACCAGATAATGGGGATTTATTTGGATACCTATCCCCAAAATCCTACCTAGACTAAAAGATTTCTTTTGGCACCTCCTGTGGAGGAAAACTTAGTGAGTTTTTAGAATTTTTTTAGATGTGGTTGTTTGAGAGATTGGGGGTGTGAGCCAATCTCGTTGAAATTAAGTGGGAGTGGATAGTTTATTCAAGAAAAGGGTGGGGTGTTTCAGAATCCCTTTGGAGGAAACTTACTTCAACCTCCACGTTTCGATATGAAAACTATGTGAATGAGAAGTGACTTTTGTGTGTGAATGAGTGAAAGTGTGCCAATTTTTTTAATGAATTAGGTGTCACCTTGCTACATGTGGACTTCGCTTGGTCCTTACAAGTCTTTGATTACCTATTTAACTAAATGTCATTTGTACAACCTTGCGAAATTCAAAAGTCCCTAGGAAGCTAGCATGTGGACATGTGGTTCCTTTACTATTCCTTTAACTCCCTAATGTGATTTAATCTAAGAAAGCTTTGAAACTATCCTAGATTGTGATCATGTGGGCATGTATGGCCCGTTACAAAACCTTTAAACTCCCCTAGTGATTTAATCTAAGAAAGTAAATTTAACCACTATCCTATATTTGTAGCATGTGGGCATGTATGGGCCTGTTACAATCTTGAGATGTGTTTGAAAAATAAACTAAGAGGAGTCACGAGGGGGCTATTTTCCTCTCCTAAAGATTTTATCTTTTTAAGGGAGATGAAATTGTCTTTCAACCTCTTTTTGATTCTCAAGATTGCTTTGGAGCGCGAGAGAAGAGCATACTCAACATTTGATATCCAATTTCTAGTCCCAATGAAAGTTTTATATGTTATGTAGAATGATTCCAACTTTTAGTCAAAGCAAGCCATCCATGTGGTGAAAATAAAAAGCAAAAAGAGGAAAAATAATGATTTTTAACCCCTAAGTGCCTATGTGTTTTGACTAATCCCTTTATGAGAAGGAATGTAAGTGTGGTGCAGATTACAACATGCATGGAATCATCTTCAAGAAGGCTATGGGCCTTCAATAGATCATAAAAAAACTTACAATGTGTGCTTTTTTGCATAGGTGCATGGGTTTTTGACTAGACAGAGGCACTCTAAGCACCAATGCGCGGACTGAAAAAGAATTTTGAGCACAGGTGCGCCGAAGGCGCTGAGTAATGCAGTGATTTTGGTGCACATGTACACGATGCGCGACAGTGGGCCAATAAACCCACACACAACTGTCACACGACCATGAAGAAAATTCCGGATGGAACTCAACTCAGCTTTGAATTTGATGTTTTGCAGGTCGGCTTGGGCTGGTTATGGTACCTGGAGGTTAAATAAGTAAAAAGAAGAGCTAAAATAACCCAAATGGGGTAGGAAATTGACACCTTTCCCTAGTGGGGTCGCCAATCTGTTGCACCTCTTTCGTCACCTAAATGAGAAAAACAAAGGTGCTTACAAGCTTAGTTTTGTTAGCTAAGCAAGACAACTAAAATAAAAGGGTTAGAAGAATAAACATAAAAGACTAAGCTAAGAATTAAACTAGGAAAGGAAAAAACAATTAAACTACTGTGAATAAGGACATAAGAACAAGAAATGTCACCAATGGAAAGGATTGTATTAGTGAAAAGAAAACACCAAAGAGAAAGGGGACTTTGGGTCCCTTCTTCCTCCAAGGGAGGGCTCTTGGACCCCCAAGATTGAGATCTTCTTACAATTTGAAAACTTGAAAGAAACGGTGAAAGAATTCCAAGCTAACCCACTCAAAAGGTGATGTGGATTGCCCAAATTGAATGGTGCTAGTATGCCCTTGATGAGAAAAGAGGTTTCCCCAAGAGAATAGCAGCAACATAACCTTGAAAATGAATTCCTTGAAGATGTAGTGCACCCATGGCCTTGTTTTATAGCACCACTTTGAGGTATTGTGCAACCAACTTTTAGTGTGAAAAGGGGTTGTTTAGGGCACCTTTAGGTCTTTGACCAGCCACCCAGCCAGATCCAACCGAGATTTGGATGTCAAATCGACTTGGAAGATGAACCGGAAGTGGGTGGGAGGCCGACCAACATCATAAATGCGTCGTTCTCAAGTGTGCGCAGCTTTTAGCGTCCACATTCGCACATCGTGCACATGTGCACTTTTCCTGTGTTTCTTGATGGTGCATGTGTGCGCGCGCCCTGTATAGTCATAGTGCATCCTGATTTTATAATTGATTGTATAGTTTTGGACCTTCTGGAAATGATTTTTTGGTAATTTTGGTCCATGGGTGAACTAATAGATGTTTGGAGATGTTGGATTCTTGTAACCATTTGCGGATGAAATTTTAGTGATAACATGAGTGTTGGGGGCCTGTTGGCACAAGCCAGTTTTGGGAAAAACGTGGTAATCAGTGAAGTCAGTTAGGAAATGAACCAAAAAAGGAGCGCGCACTGGAAAACAGGGAAAAAGTAGTGCCAAGAAAGTAGGAAAGTCAAAGGAAGGAGGAAAGTTGTGGATCATTGAGGAAAACAATTGGATTTTGGACCAACTACACTTAGGGATTTATAAAGTGGACAAACCTAATATACCTAGGGTTAGTGGGTTAGGGTTTTGGTCATTTGTGTAATGAGTAATTTAACCCCCTTTTGTAATATAAATATATTGTAGTGGAGAGAAGAAAAGAGTTAGTTCAGGAGGTTAGCATGAGCGAAGGAAGAATTGCATAGAGATCTAGTATCAATACTGAGATATAGATAGAGATATGAGTAGAGAGATAAAGAGACGCATTGTAATCGAGGGTAAGGTTCCAAGATGTGAAGCTTAGTGTGATCTTGTCAACCTCACATGTAATGCACATAACAAAATAAACTTGATGAAGAATAATAAAAGAGAAAAGACAACCAAATCTTTGTGGACTTAGCCCAGGGGGTGAACCATGGTAAATTTGTGTCTCTGTGTGGAATGTTTATCTTATTTCTTGCTATTGTTTGGCTGTGAATGGATTAATCTGCGAGTAGTGAAATGTAGCACACAATAGAATAGTTAGGATATTTACTGCATAATGAAGCTTAAATGAATGGAAATGATTACATAATGGTAGATCTCAATATAATGTTGTGTTAATATAATAGATATGATGTATGCTGAAGTAGAAATAATGTCTCCCATCCCCACGATAGCCTCCCTTCCACGATTGCAGACATCTGGTTCCTGCAGTCACCCATAAACCATCTCGGGTGAGACTGCATTGTGCACTTTGTGCACAGTGTTGCCTTTTGGTCTCCAGAAGTGTCGATGGTTGGCAGGGTTTTGTTGGAAACATAAAGTAGAACCCGGGTCAGTCCATAACATCCAACAAATATAGCTATGCTTATAGTTTGGATGATTCAAACAAAGTGACAAGCATTTAGCGCACAACCTCACATGCACCAAAAAGAACCCATCGGTTGCACTAGCCTCCTCCAATTAGGTCAACCCTTGGGCACATACACCAAGGTGATGAAAACCCATCACCGAATCCAAGGAGTAGCACCCTCAATATCCTCCCATTGTTACTGATGGGTAGATTTGAGGGGTAGTGGCCCTAAAGGGTTTAGGGTGGTGCCATAAAATCTCAACATTTTTGGCACATCAAGTTCTAGAGCCGACACACACTCTATATATGTTACATACACAGTTGGCAGGTTACATATACACTTGGTTAGATGTCCACACACTTAGTAAATTGTGTACATACTAGAAAAACCTATCACCACCATGACTATTATGGAAATCTAGTCGATTCTATGTGTCGATAAAACTATGTGTCGATAAAACAATATGTGACACAAGCCACATAATCACATACATTTATGGAACTAAATTGCCTTCAATAAGTAATAAAAAAATATGTGTACAATTGAAATATATTCTATGAAAAACATCTATCATGTAAAGCATAAACATAACACCATTTTTCTCTCTTTTTCAAAAAGCATTATATTAAACAATTTACACATAGAAATGCCATTATGTTGTAAACTGCTTCGTGTACATTTTATTTATTTGTTCTATTTTTATTCATGTTTATGTGCTTAGAACTCAATCGATCCTTTTCTCTCATTTAAATTCTTGAATTGAGTTATTAAACACATTGTACGATCAACTAGTAATACATGGAAGTCTAAATGAATAGATGAGTAGTTACTAAATCCAAACTACCTTTAATAATCAAACAAAAGTGTAATCAATTTGACATTAGAAGAATAATATATCATCATTTTTAATATCAAGTTTAGGTTGATTTTCTTTGAAATAAAAATGTCATAAAAAATTATCAAATTGCAATGATGATGAGATGCATAGTGAAGTTTACATATTTATCAAATTGCAATGATGATGAGAGGCATAGTGAAGTTTACATATTTAGATATTGCGTTCAAACGATTCTAATCCTTAAGTTTGAGGCCTTATTTTTTCTATCTCTTTTTGGAAGATGGTGATATTAATGATAGTAAGACCTAAATTTACAATAAATATGTATCGTTTTTGGCCACTGGTTAAGTTGCACCAAGGATATAAATGTTAGTTAAATATCATGGGGGTGGATATGGCTAATAGAATAATACTGGCATAATATTGCGAAACTTTACATAAATACATATATGTATGTATGCAAATTTATCTTTCTTACAAGATAAATATCATTCCCTTTTATTTTTATCATTTAGATAAGCATAGATTTTGCCTTGAAAATACGTTAAAGAAAAGAGAACAAATAAAATACCATAAGAAATTTGAATAGTGAGTTAAGTGGAGCACATTGAGAAGAAGCATATTGTAATCCTTACTATGTCCTTGAGAATAGTTAATCAATAAGGTGAATATGTACTTAGACTTTACTTATGGAAGGATATGGGAAATGACACTGGGGTTTATGAAAATTCAAGAATTGTAATACCCTTATTTTGATCCCCATGTTGTAATTATATATGTATAGATGTTATATAGACCATTATGCTAGTATGATTTTGGGTTGGAGAGATTCTATGTGATTTTGGGCTAGTGTGCCTATGTGATGAATGCTAGAGAGCCTATGATGATCAAGGTTGGAGAGCCTAGCATTGTAATTGTACATACAATTGATTAATAAAATAGATAGTTGCAGATCAATTTAGACAAAAGAGTATGGGGAATAGGACTCTATGAGAGGGAAACATGACTAATGGATTAAGGAAAGGGGCTAAGCCAAGGAATATAATATTATATTCCTAAGTCATAATGCATATATTTTATTTCCTAAGTTTCTGAGTGTGAAAAATGAGTTCCCAAGTTAGGGGAAAATGGATCTTTGTGTGCCACTTGTCCAAAAGTAACCATGCATATTTAAGGGGGGAACTTAGTGGAAAATGGGGGATTATAACCATTCTTGTCATTCTTGTCATTGTTGGAATTTCACGTGGGGTGTAAGCTAGTGAGAGCCATGGTAACCTTATTTCCTTGTGAAACTTATGAATCCTAGGTGGGATTCTATGCACAATTATCCTTGGGTTACCTTGGGGAAGGATAGAGCCCTAGAGGGGGTAGGTTTCTTAGTGTGTGAGGCCTAGAGGGTGCTTGGAGATTCCATTCTTTCAATTGGAGTTCCTAAAGACACAACTATAAGACTTCCTAGCTGGTTTGTGATGAAGTCCTGGAAGGCAAGTGGGACAACCTAAGGGACTGCAATGTAGAGAAGCGGGTACACTTCATTGGGTTGTGTGGGTTGATGGGGAATGAGAGCTTGTTGGTTGGATTTGATGCAAGAGTTTGGTACCTTGTCCTAGTTTTCTATCTGTACTAAATGCCATACCTAGTTGGCTTAGGCATCCTTTTCCCTAGTGGATTCATATCCCTTTGCTTGGGGGTGATCTGGTACTGAGAGCTGGAGAAAAAGAGTCTATGGCTGGGAGGAATGTCTGAGGTCTACAACCAATTGGTGATTTCATAAAAATACAAGTGTTATGCTTATTTGTTCTTTAATGTTGTTTATTATGTGTTTAATTTATGTGATGTTGTGCACATTTATATTTATGTTTTATATTATAATATAAGCACAAAGTTGCATGTTGTTAGGCCTGCATACAAAGTTGCATGTTGTTAGGCCTGCATATTATATACTATTCGGGGAATATTATATATTGTTTTCAAAGATATGAATTTTTAAGGTAAAGTTGTGGAAATTGGAGAAAAATTTCAAGCAACTCACCATCCCATCAAGTACAAATGTGGTTGGATACATTACATGAGCCTTTAAACTAATCACAAATTTTAATTCCTTGATTTTGATTTCTGATATATAATTGATCATATAAATAAATAATTTTGTTGTTATTGTTTTAAACCATACCGACTAATTACACCATGATGTAAATATGTTTTACATATTTCTAATGTGAAGGCAAAGGATAATGTTCAACTAGAAAATAGTCTTAGACTTTGTTATGTGTTTTTAAATTTCTTTTCTAGTTTGACATGTTAATCCAACATGTCGAAGTTATTATATTGCAAAAGAATAAAAATATATAATAAAGTAAAATGTGTACATGCTAAAGACTATTAATAGCACAAGGGAGTATGAACTAATTATAGGGGAAGATAAGGGGTAAAAAAATAAGACATAATATTTTATGTTAAAGGCATGTATGGATTTTTCTCATTGGTTGTTGAATTAGTGGAGCACTTCCAATATTCGTTCACTTGTATTTAAGTTTAAGTGGGAATATATGAGAAAAAAATCCATAACTTTTATCCTCATTATTTTTGAATTAGGTAGTGCACTCTTGAGATTCCTCCGCTTGTATTTAATAACTTGTATGTGAAAAAAAACATCCATGACATATTTTTGTTGAATTAAAAAACACTTCTAATATTTTTGTTAAATCAAAAAATATTTATAATATATTTTTTTTAAATTAAAAAACACTTATAATATTCTTCTATTTGTCTGTAAGTGTGGATGATATTTTTTTGACTCTTGAAAAATGATTCTTTCATCTCTTGGAATTTTCCCATATTGAATAGTTCTCCATCCTTATCCTCTGCTCATCATTTTCCCTTATATATATATATATATATATATATTTTTTAAGTTATGTTTATGTTTCCCTTATACTATGGTTATGTTTCCCTCTATTATTTTATGTTGAAATTATGCCCATATACCTTGTGTTTTACTTTATGTCTTTCATAGAATGCTAGATTGTCATAGGGAAACCCATAGTCTAACTATGTCAAGATGTGAGAGAGACAAACTTACCAAAATTGTAAATGGTTTTTCTTGGCCATTATAAATCTAAGGATTGAAACACTATTTGATAGTCTTCCAACCTCTACACTATGTCATGTAACCTTCATGATTGATCCATTAGATAAATGAAAGAATTACCTTAATAAGGTATATAAGCATCCCCACCTTGATATTGAGAGAGGTTAAGAGGAAGTTGGGAAAGTGGTGGATTGATTGTTGACACATATATATGAGGATTCATAGTGGATGTATAGTTACAATGGAGCTATGTGAATTTGTGATAAGTTGGCTCTAAGGTAGATATTTGATATTTGATGGTAGTATTCACCTCTTCATAGATCTAATAATATAAATTATAAGGATTCATGGTGGATATATAGTTACCATGGAGCTATGTGAAATTGTGATAAGTTGGCTCTAAGGTAGAGATTTGATGGTACTATTCACCTCTTCATAGATCTAAGAATATAAACTATAGATGATCAACTAAAAAGTGATGATAGAAAATTTTATTCAGATTTGGAATTCAAATTATACCTCAATTCTCATAAGTATGGGTATGCTACAAACATGCCCTCCATGTTGAGCTTCCCATGTATTTTAGGAAAACATCAATCCCCGCGTCATAAATTATATCAACAATCTCAGATTTTCATGTTAAAGTTTGGAAATTTCTTTACTTTACTTTGGAATAATAGGTCCTTATGTAATTAATCATTCACACGATTGCCTTTTCTTAGTCACATTGTCCTTATATAAAAAAAATCAATGTGCGCTCATCACACTTTACAACTAGGGTTTCGCTAGCTACATCCTAGGAACTTGCAAAGAGAAGAGAAAGTGCAGGCCTCTACAAATTTCTTTGAGGAAAGGTGAGCGATGAGGAAAGGCATGTGGCAGCGAAGATCAAGACTCTGTTTTCTTGCTCTGAGGAAATGAGAGCGACAAGGAAAGGTGTGTGGTGGCAGTGAGTGGGACTCTATTGTGAGATGGGAGAGTTTGGGATCTGCGGTGAGAAGGGTGAGAGAGAGGACTTGGGTGAGCGGGGCCCTGTGGTAAGAAGGGTGAGCATGATCTCAGTCGGGGGTTGCACGGTGGACGATGGAGCGAGCTTCTACAAGGGCGAGAGGTGCTTCAAGGCAATTTGGAGTCTCCAGAGTTCAGTGGCTTACGTGTGTGCCTCTTCAGGGCAAGCGGGGATGAAAATCGGCCAATGGATCAGGAAAAACCTCGACGATGTCTCTGCTCTCTCTTCAAGCACACCTTTTCGGTTGTGCACTGGTGACCATGTTGCGGCGAGGAGTTTTGTTTTCTGCAGTTAAGCTTCCTTTCATTGTGGTCCTCTCTCCTTGGCAAGAAGAGGTTTGGGCTAGAGCTTTGAGGTCCTCTCTGGGGGCATGTAGTGTTTTTGGTAAACACTTTGAGGTCCTGTGGGGGCATGCGGTGTTTGAAAAACACTTTGAGGTCCTTTGGAGGCAAGCAACTTCTGGTTTATTTTTCAAATCTCTTTATGCAACCTGCGTGTTGGTTTTCATCTCTGTTGTTTTTCTGGGTCTGTTGAGACAATGATAGAATGTTTATTTAGAGCATGGTCTTTGGACTTGTACCGAGTTGAGCAATATTTGTATACCTTGTCATGAGAACATATTATATATCAATATAATGAGCAATTTTCTGTGAAAAAAAAAACAAAAACTCTTAATCACATTGTCACGATAAAAAAATGCATTGTGCACTCATTTCTTACTTTAAACTTATTGAGAGTTCAAATGCATTTAAATGTACATTTATGCCCATAAATTATGTGACTAAATAAGGCATAGTGATTCTTTCCCTACATATATAATTATATAATTGGATATTCAAAGAAAGATTTATATAAATGGTTAATTAATTTTAAATTAAGATGGATCTATGCTATTTATATTTAAAAATAGATTATTTTTATAAATTTCCATTTAATGTTTTTATTCCAATTAAAATGAATTTATTTTATTTATATTTGTATTTAAGGTAATAAAATGTATTTTAACTATTTAAATTTAATATTTTTTAAGTATTTAATAAATTTTAAATTGGGATAAAATTATTAATTTTTATTTATTTTTTATATAATTAATATAATTTTACTTTACTTTTGTTATTAATAATAATTTTATATATGCACACAATTATTCAATTAATCTAACAATAAAGATTTTTTCGAATTCTTTCTATATATGAAATATGTTGTGCATTAAATAATAATATGATAACATCATCTTTTGTGTTCAAGAACATTTAAAATAAAATAAAAGACCACGAAAATGTGATAAAAATCAACAATTTTGTATCAATAAATAAACAAGGGTTGCATAACAACACAATCCTTGCATATATGTTTTTGAGTGGAAAACATATGCTCAACAATGAAACTTAATATAATTAGAAGCATAGATAATGAATTGTCTTTGTCAACAAATAATTCATAAAATAAAAGAAAATAACATTATTGTTTCTGCTATAGTAAAAACAATTAACATAGAACTCTGAAATAATAAGAAAAAAAG
The DNA here is from genome assembly GCA_009831015.1 of Picea engelmannii. Classification (NCBI taxonomy): domain Eukaryota; kingdom Viridiplantae; phylum Streptophyta; class Pinopsida; order Pinales; family Pinaceae; genus Picea; species Picea engelmannii. The sequence continues at coordinate 433,288 of ML791209.1, forward strand.
AAAAACAAATTGTTCAATGTCCAGTAAAAGTTAGTAAATAAATGAAATGTTGAATGAGGCGGTTAGCATGTGTGGAAAACAATGCAAAGTATTTGCAGCAAAAGCACTTAACATAAAACTTTGTAAAAATAAGCAAAAAAATAAATTGTTCAATGTGTAGTAAAGTTTGGTAAATGATTAAGTGAAATGTTCAATGGGGGGGGGGGGTGGCATATGATATTAGCATATGCAATAAGCAATGTGAAATATTTGTAGGCAATGATGAACATAAATCAACRCAAAGTGTTTACACTTATGCACATGCACATCCTTGCATAGAAAATACCTAGTCCAACAATCCTCGATGTTATCAACAATAAAATATTGTTATGCATATGCATATTCCTAGAAAAATGTTTTTTTTTTTACATATATACATATATTAAATCTTGTCATCTCCATATTTAATATTGTGCATATATTAAAGCTTGTCATATTTGAGAATATGCTTGCATAAAAAAATGTTAATTCATGAACTGTAAGTATTAAATCTTTCCATGTCCCTATTTAATATTGTGTATACATTAAAGCTTTTCATATTTGAGAATATGCTTGCATATAAAAATGTTTAGTCATATATGTTGTCTATTACTTATGGGTTTCAGTAAAATTTACCAGCTACACATAACACCCTTCAAATTGGAACATGGTCTACATTCAGATCACAACAAAACTATTAAAATAAAATAATATGACTAATATTGAAATAAATATAAACAAAGAAAAAAGATATTATGACATTAGAAGCACTATACTTTGAAAAAATCCACACTTTTACATGGTAATAGATGGTAAAAGAAAATCCTTTTATGTTGACCAGAGAAATAAATTTCCTTTCTGGTTAAGAAAAGTAATGTGCATGTAATGGGTCCCATAATTAAGTGTATGTTTGAAGAGTTTATACATTACAATTAACACAACCCTAGTGATTGTGTAAAATGAGTAGAAGAATAAAATGTATAAAATAAATACAAATATTTACCCATAGCGATTGTGTAATATGAGTAGAAGAATAAAATATATAAAGTAAATAAAAATATCATGTTATTAAAAGATCTCGTTAAACTTTAACAAGAGAGATAAAAGGTGAGGCTAGGAACAAGAAATACCGAGGAACGAGGAATACCTCTGTCGCTTGATATCTATTAGACTAAGTGTTGTTGTGTGGGGGATACACCTGTGCAGAGGTGCAAAAGCTATACATGTGTTGTTATGCATAGAGTTATAACATCCACAAATGTGCCTCTATTGCTTGATAACTATTAGACTAAGTATTGTTGTGTGGGGGATACACCTGTGTGGAGGTGCGAAAGATAGAATTGTGTTGTTATGCATAGAAGTATAGCTTCTACACAGGTGTATCCCCCACACAACAAAACTTAGTCTAATAGTTATTAATGTTATCAATGCATACCAATATTCTATTATTGATGACATCGATAACTATTTGAATTATGGAGTTGCATGACTGTATGAAATCGAATCATTGCCCATGGCCAATACTCTTTGGAGGTTTATGGATTGTAATGTCCCCCACCTCTTGATGAAGAGGTTTTAAGAGGACTTAGTGGCCTAGGCATCCCCACTAGGCCATATGTTGATTAAGGTTGGTTGTCATTGATGTCAACCCTTGAAGAAATCCCCGTAGCACAAAGGTTTGGGTAATGGACCCAATATTGTTTGATGTAAATATGACTCATTATTGTTTT
>ML791209.1:443342-473741 GCA_009831015.1 Picea engelmannii
TTGATGCATGGTTCAAATTTATTGGTACAGGTTTACAGTGGTATATCTCACAGTGATAGTGTGAAAGTGGTTCCATCATTCTATTTCTACTTCAGGGTGGCAGGACGGGGCAAGGACAGGTGGTTGTAGCCACCTTCCGGTTGTAGCCGGAGAACATTGGGGGTTGTAGCCTCCTTCTGGCTGTAGCCTGAGAAACTAGGGGATTGGAGCCTCCTTCCAGTTGCAGCTGGAAAACAAAGGAAGTTGGTGCTTCAATTGAATGTAATTATTCAATACATATAAGAAAAAAAATTCCGTGGTTTTCTCTCGATTTGGGTCTCCACGTAAAACACTGGTGTACTGTGTATGTGTGTGATTGTTTATTTCTTACTGCTCATTATTGGATAATAGTTCTACATTGATATAACATTTGAAGAAAAAGGATTATAATTACATTATTACTGATTCACCCCCCCTCTCAGTAATCCAACACCATAGTCTCACACTGAGGGGAATAGTCAACCAAACTAAGGTTATATTCTTAAGTTGACTTAAGAAAAAGAGAAAAAGGAGTAAAAAAATAACTCAATGAAGAAATAGAAGCGCTGGAGGTTGAGTTAGGGTTAACTCTAGGAGTTAACTTAACTCAATAGGGAAATAGAAGAAAGTATAAAGACAAGGCTAGGGCACCCCTCTTATTCATTCTGGATTTTGGTATTTTTCTTGTTGATGCTCTTGAGCATACAGTTTTGAGGGTTTTGATATTACAAACCCTAGTGAGCAGCTCAGTCATGAAATATTCCACTCACCTAGCTCCAAGCTTGGTCTCGGGGATGAAATAATCCACCCACACCATTCTACAACTACCATCTATCTAGGAGGACTAACAAGGTCATATCGTTTGGATCAGCAGGGCCGTACCAGCTAGGGTTTTCTTGCAGGGGCGCACCCATTGTTGAGGAAGAGTTTGATCCAACCAAGGGAAGAAGCTTGAGAGTTTTCCAGCACTAGGATTTTACTTGCAAGACCTTTCTCATGAGTTTGAGGGCTTCTTGGAGGAGTTATCATGTCCCTATCATTTATTGTAGGTTGGGACAATTTTAGGAGTGAGCGTACGTCTTGGTGATTTAGTATTTCTCAGATCTAGAAGGAAATAGGCTAGATTTGACCTTGAAATTTCTCTCAAGTGCTTGTGGCTGCCCGATCTATCATCCATGAGATTTTCAGATGATTCAGAACTTGTATTTAGTTGGGCCATACTATTGGCCATATTTAGGGTTTCAAGAGGGTCATACCATCCTAGGGTTTTTGTAGTTTGAGGAGGAAGCTTCAGTGTTTGAGATTCATACTTTAGGAGGAGGCTTCCCTTGCCTTGATATATCATTAGGAAAAGTTTGGCAGCATCAAGGGGTCTATATCTTTAGGAGGGTCGAACCCTTGGTGTCCTTGTCTTCAGTAGGCCGTACCAACAATCATCAATGTCGTACCAGTTGCTTGAGTGGAGGCCAAAACCCTGGTCTTGTAGTTGAGCGTTCATCTTCTATTGGCAGCCTTTGGGAGGCTTGATTTGTATCTCCGAGAGAATTTTGTATACAACTCCATTATTGTCTTGAATCCATCTACTTTAGATCTGCTTTTATATTATATCAGGTGCTTGCTTTCTTATAATAAAGTTCACCTATTTTCTTGTGGTTCATATCTTGTGTAATGTTGATGATATTCATATGATTACAATGATTCTTATACAAATCTATGGCTGAATAACTGAATAAACCCTAAGGCCAAAATATTCATGGCCAGCCTGCATACACAACAAATAATAATCAAATCAGTGGTTAGTTAGTGATTTCAAGAAAAACAAATTGGCTTGGGATCATTATAGTGGTATCAACGCTTTGATCCTCCACACCTGTGAGGATTAGCGCATGCAGAGGTACAGTGGTATCTTTATGGGAAGAAGGAAGAAACCAACCAGTGAAATAGAGGCTGAAATGGAGGGTTCAGGAGATGACCGTGAACCATAGGGCTTGGCTTTCTTGGCAGTCGAATTTAACAAATTCTAGCAAACCTTGAACCTCACAAAAGGCAACTTGGTCTACCATTTACAGGAAAACCAGGAGACAAATCAAAGGGGGTAGGCCGAAATTGCTGAGACCTTGAAAAAGGTATATGGGAGCCCAAGGAAGATTGATGAGAACTAGACCTGGATAACTGAGCTATTGATGTAGATGAGTCATCAGGGGAAAGACCCTGAAACGTATGGAAACAAAGTGGTTGGTGGATCTAGTGGATCCCATGGTGAAAATAGATATAATCCAAAAAAAACTCCCAAATCTGAGGGAAGCCATGGAGGAGGCATGTCATATGGACAAATGGGTAGCAGGGCTAACCCTAGACCATACTTTCCCACATTCACAGATGAACAGGTACAACAGGAATAGGTGGATGACTTTGTTGAGCAGATGGCACAATGTACTAAGGAGTACTATGGATTGGAGATGTTGATTCAAAGGTAGATGTCCTTGGATAAATACTTCCAAATCAAGTTCAGAAACAAGCCTAGGCCGAGCCATAGGAGAAACTATGAGTTTGAACGAAGAGTAGGGAAGATGGAAATCCCATATTTTGATGGCACGACCAAGATGACAACACATGCATGGGTGCAAAAACTGGATACATATTTGTAGCTTTATCCCATGAGGGAGATGGAAGTCATCAAGTTTGCCACTATGTACTTGGATGGCAAGGCTCATGATTGGTGGTATCATGGAATCACCACCCTAGGTCACAATCAGATAGTGTCCTACACTGAATTCACCCAGAGGCTCATTGATAGATTTGATCAAGGAGATCCTGAGCCACACTTCCAGGAACTCACACAGCTCAAGAAAACAGGTACGACTGAGGCATACATTGAAGACTTTCAGAGATTGGTAGTGATGGTGCATGATATATCACCAACCAGACTCATGATTCTCTTCACTAAAGGGTTGATGGAACCCTTGAAGGGTTGGGTAAAGGATTTTAAGCCTACCAATCTATAGGATGCAATTTGGAGGACGAGGGACCTAGGACCAGCTGCTAGGCTGAAATTTATACCTAGACCAACCCTTAACACCGAAGGAAGAGATCAGAGATCTCCAATGAATAAAGGAGGATGTGACCTAAGGGGGTTTGATAGGGGTCATGGTAGAATGGATGACAACACCAGGAGGGAACTTAGAAGGAAGAAACTCTGCTTCACATGCAAAGAACCATGGAACTCATCACACAAGTGCATGGGTCGTGGCCAGGTGCACTACATATAAGTGACCTCAGACAATGAGGAGGAGTAATATTGTGGCCAAATATAGAACATAGAGGCTGAAACCACAGAGACAACAGAAGAGGAGGTCCCAAAACAAAACAATATGGCTAAAGGGAATTCCACCTTAGCATCTATCAGTGGGGTGCGCAAATTTAACACTTTTAGGATGAGAGGAGTCTTGCAGGGGAAGAAAGTATCAATATTGATTGATGGGGGAGCATCTCACAAATTCATTGACTCAACATTGTTGAAGAGAAGGCATATACCTACAGTGGAATTTGAAGGGTTCAAGGTGGAGGTGGCAGGTGGAAGCACTATGCCTTGTGACAGATACATTCCAGGTATGAATCTTACATTGGGTAGGCATGAGTTGGTACATGATGTCTATGTGATGGATCTTTCAGACACTAACATAATCCTTGGATTTCAATGGCTCATCACATTAGGACCTATCACCACCAACTATAATACCATGGAGATGTATTTTATAGAGAATGATGGACGAAAGATAGTGCTCTGGGGCATGACAGACAACTCTTCCAAGATAGTCATGGATAAGAGGATGGAGGCCATCTTCAGGAGAGAAGAGATCGTTTATGTAGATGAGTGTAGGATTTCAACATGTGTGGATGAGCAGGGTAAGGTTCACTACACTCCAAAAATCCAAGAGATCATTGACAAGCATAACAAGGTGTTTGGGCCGATATCTCCAGGAGTGTCACTAGACAGGGGGTTTGAGCATATCATTGAGCTAGAGAATGGGAGATAAACCAGTCATCTCCACACCATACAGACATATGAAGAAGTACAAGGATGAGATAGAGAAATCCATCAAAGAACTTTTGGACATGGGGCACATCAGGCCAAGCTCTGGTCCCTTTGCTTCCTCAGTAGTGCTGGTCAAGAAGAAAGATGCAACTATGCCGATGTGCATTGACTTCCAAGCTTTGAATAAAAAGACAATAAAAAATAGGTACCCTATACCTAGGATTGACGAGTTGCTGGATGAATTACATGGAGATGTCTATTTCACAAATATTGACCTACGTTCTAGCTACCATCAGATCAAGATGAGGGAGGAAGAAATCTCAAAAATAGCTTTCAGGTGTCATTACGGCCATTATGAGTTCTTGGTGATGCCCTTTGGGTTAACCAATGCCCCAACCACGTTCCAATCTTGCATGAACCATGTGTTCAACAAACAGCTGAGGAAACACTTGTTAGTATTTTTTGGTGACTTGCTCATTTACAAAAAGACGTGGGAGGAACACCTTCAACATGTGGATCAAATTCTGTCTAATATGGAGGAACAATCACTGTACGCTAAGGAGTCCAAATGTGAGTTTGGAATGATAGAGGTACTTTACTTGGGACACATCATTGGAGAAAAGGGGCCACAGGTGCATCAGGAGAAAATAAAAGCCATTATGGAGTGGCATACTCCTAAAACATTCACAGAATTTAGGGTGTTTCTAGGCATGTGCACGTACTACAAGAATTTTTTCAAGGGGTTTTCCTAGATGTGTGCACCCTTGAACGATTTGACTAAGAAGGGAGCCTTCAAATGGAGTGAAGAAGCTCAAATACGATGGATAAGATGAAAAAGGTGATGAGCACGTGTCCAGCCCTAGCCCTTCCAGATTTCAGCTTGCCTTTTACATTGGAGTGTGATGCTTTAGGAGAAGGTATAGGGGTTGTACTGATGCAGAATAGGAACCCTCTTGCCTATGAGAGCCGGAAACTCAGGGGTCCTGAGCTACTCTACATCATTTATGACAAAGAAATGCTGGCCATCATGCACGCACTAACCAAATTTTGGAAATATCTAGTAGGTGCACGGTTTGTAGTCAAGTTAGATCATGATAGTCTTAAATTCCTACTAGAGCAAAAGGACTTGAATGAAAGGCAAAAAAAATGGGTAACAAGGATACAGGCCTATGACTTTGACATTGAATTTGTCAAGGGGAAGAACAACGTGGTAGCTGATGCATTATCCCAGAGGCCATCCATTTTTGCATTGACAGGTGTATCAGTTGACTGGAAGGCCCACTTGGTGATGGAGTATGCAAATGATCAGTACGCTTGTCAGCTATTGGACAGACAGGTATAGGATGATAAATTCAAGGTTATAAATGACCTCATCTATTACAAGGGCTGAATCATTTTGGTTCCTGGATCGGTCTTCAAGGCCAAAGTGTTGCAGGCATGTCATAACTCGCCAATGGCAGGGCACCAAGGGATCAGTAAGATGTGCAAACATGTAAGGGAGAGGTTCTTATGGAAGGGCCTCAAGGAGGATGTAATAAAGCATGTAAAGGAGTGTACTACATGTCAGGAGAACAAGGATGAGCACACCCACCCAACAGGACTACTACAACCCTTATCCATTCCAGAGCATAAGTTGGAAAGCATATCCATGGATTTCATCACTGGGTTGCCAAAAACACAGGGGAAGGACTGCATTTTGTGGTGGTGGATAGGTTGACAAAGTTTTCACACTTCTTCTCCATAGCCACCGACTTTAGTGCAACACAGGTGGCCAAACTATTTTTCAGGAAGATTTTTAGGTTGCATGGCCTACCCAAAACCATTGTCAGTGACAGGGATAGAAGGTTCATGAGTACCTTTTGGCACGAATTGTTTATATTGGTTTCTATAGACTTGACCCCTAGTACCATCTATCACCCGCAGACAGATGGACAGACTGAGATAGTCAACAAGTGGGTTGAAGGATATCTCATAAATTATGTAGCAGGGTAGCAGAAAGCGTGGGTCAGATGGTTACACTTGGGAGAGTACTGCTACAACACCACCCAACACGTGTCCATAGGCATGAAACCAATCATGGCCTTATACAACTGTGACCCACTATATTTTGTAGAGATTGCTTTCGGTGACAATAGGGCACCATTGGTACACGATTGGGTACAACAGAGCCAAGACATACTCAGAGAGCTAAATGATCATCTACAAAGAGCACAAAACCTGTAGAAGGTCCAAGCAGACAAGCACAGGGTGGACCACACTTTTGAGGTTGGTGACTTAGTCCATATAAGGCTCCAACCATACATGCAAGATTCTATAAAAAGAAGCGGAGCAGAGAAGCTACAACCACATTTTTTTGGGCCCTACAGGATCAACAGGAAGATAGGGGTCGTAGCTTATGAGATGGAACTTCCATAAGGCAGTAGGATACACAATGTATTTCATGTGTCCTGTCTGAAGAAGGCCATCGGCCAACATATCACACCTATTGAGGTACTACCTCCTATGGATGAAGAAGGGCAACTTGTTCTGATTCTGGAAGAGATATTAGAGGTTCGGGAGAAGAGGCTCAGTAAAAGAAGCATCAGAGAGTACTTGGTCAGATGGAAGGATCTACCCATTGAGGATGCTACATGAGAGAATGAACAAGTAGTCCAGGAAACAGGTTTGGAATTGCTTAAGGGAAAGCAATTTCTAGCAGGGGAGACTGTAATGTCCCCCACCTCTTGATGAACAAGTTTTGAGAGGACTTAGTGTCCTAGGCATCCCCATTAGGCCATAGTCTCACACTGAGGGGAAAATTCAACCAAACTAAGGTTATATTCTTAAGTTGACTTAATCAAAAAAGAAAAAGGAGTAAAAAGATAACTCAATGAAGAAATAGAAGCACTGGAGGTTGAGTTAGGGTTAACTCTAGGAGTTAACTTAACTCAACATGGAAATAGAATAAAAGTATAAAGAGAAGGCTAGGGCGCACCTCTTATTCATTCTGGATTTTGGTATTTTGATTGTTGATGCTCTTGAGCATACATTTTTGAGGGTTTTGATATTACAAACCCTAGTGAGCAGCTCAGTGGTGAAAGATTCCACTTGCCTAGCTCCAAGCTTGGTCTCGGGGATGAAATATTGCACCCACACCATTCTATAGCTATCATATATCCAAGAGGACTACCAAGGCCATACCATTTGGATCAGCAGGGCTGTACCAGCTAGGGTTTTCTTGTAGGGGCACACCCATTGTTGAAGAAGAGTTCGATCCAGCCAAGGGAAGAAGCTTGAGAGTTTTCCTGCACTAGGGTTTTGCTTGCAAGACCTTTCTCATCTGTTTGAGGGATTCTTGGAGGAGTTATCATGTCCCTATCATTTACTATAGGTTGGGACAATTTCAAGAGTGAGGGTACGACTTGGTGATTCAATATTTCTCAGATCTAGAAGGCCATAGACTAGATCTGACCTTGAAACTTCTCTCAAGTGATTGTGGTTTCTCGATCTATCATTTGAGAGAGTTTTAGACGATTCAAACCTTATATTCAGCTGGGCCGTACTATTGGCCATATTCATGGTTTCATAAGGGTCACACCATCCTAGGGTTTCTGCAATTTGAGGAGGAAGCTTCAGTGCTTGAGCTTCATACTCTAGGAGGAGGCTTCCCTTGCCTTGATCTATCATTAGGAAGAGTTTGGTAGCATTAGGGGGTCTATATCTTCAAGAGGGCTGAACCTTTGGTGTCCTTGTCTTCAACAAGTCATACCAAAAATCATCAAGGCCCTACCATTTGCTCGAGGGGAGGCCGAAACCCTGGTCTTGTAGTTGAGTGTTCATCTTCTATTGGCAGCCTTTGGGAGGCTTGATTTGTATCTCGAGGATCATTTTGTATACAACCCCATTATTGTCTTGAAGCCATATACTTTATATATGCTTCTATAGTGTATCAGGTGCTTTCTTTCTTATAATAAAGTTCAACTATTTGTTTGTGGTTCCTATCTTGTGTAATGTTGATGATCTTCATATGATTACAATGATTCTTGTATAAATTTGTGGCTGAATAACTGAATAAACCCTAAGGCCGAAATATTCATGGCCAACCTGCATACACAACAAATAATAATCAAATCAGTGGTTAGTTAGTGATTCCAAGCAAAAACAATTGGCCTGGGATCATTACATGGATATATAAATCCTAGAGTTAGATGCACTTGTTTGTGAAGCCACATTGCTTCCATTGTTGAAATCTTGCTACATATGCACATAAGAAGATTGAAAAATGGTAAAGACTTTGAACTTACAACAATCAATTCTAGAACCATAGATTTAGATCATGTTTAGAATTAAAATAATACTTGAAAATGCACAACGTTGGTTAAGCTATAATACAGATAAGATAAAAGATAATATGTATAAAGAAAGTTAAGTGTCAGTTAAATTGTCAGTAATGAAGCACATATGAGTTAAAAATATTGACAAGTGGATAAACGATAATATATATAAAGAAACTTAAATGTCTGTTAAATTGATAGCAATGAAGTACATATCAAATAAATATACCCAGAACATGCAAGGAAAGGTTTGACAAATGATATGGCACTATTTTATAGAGTATTTACAATATTATATCAAATTTACCCAAGATAGCATAGAGCTCAAAAGATCAGTTGGCAGAATGATAGTTAATGGCTACATATGCATAAAACAAGATGTTTCATTAAAAAATGATAGAGTGAATAGAGGTTTGCAAATTCTATGTAACAACAAAATTCTGGAAAATCAACAACTACTGATGCGAAAGAAGCACTTTTCCAAGGTAAAAAAATATACAATTGTTTTTTCAATAATCTTTGTAAATGAAAAAAAATTTCCTGGCAAAGTTCAAGTACTTGGTCGATAAATAACAAATGGTATTCGTTCTTATTGACAAATATAACAAGCCACTGTTTCAGTTCCTCATCATCAAATTGGATGAGACTGCCGAATTCATTAGCCAATGTGGTTTTCATTGTGGACAGCTTACTATCAAGCTCTTCTTTTGTGAGTATGGTTGAATTCCTTATCAAATATGGGCCTTGCAGTTCCTTAACAATTTCAATTTATTTTAAAGCAACTTCTCCTCTTTTTTCATGGATCTTTTTGCAAAAATCTATTGCAACTTCTAAGACATCTATTTGTGCTTCCCACCTGCCTTTATTTTCTTTATTCTTTCTTATGAGGGAAATCGTTTCTGGCTTCTTTGATACTCATTCATACCAGTGACTCATGCGACGAAAGTAGCTACCTTGTTTTAATAATAAGATTGATCATGCTATAAATATTTTTGCAAATGGTTAGTAAAATTTGTAATTCTTTTTGAAATATTATGTAGACTAATACTAACCTCCCATGCATCTCTGATTATGTCCAGTCTTATGTTAATTTTTTCATCAACATATTGTTTGAATCCATTGAGAAATTGAAGGGATTTTTTGATTGTCTTTGAGGTTCTGGGAGGACTTGGAAGAGTGTGTTTTGCCGGCAGTATGGCCAATGGATTTGGAAAAAGTGGCTTCGAAGTCAGTGTGTCCTCAATCTTACTTATTCTCTTCTTCAATCTAATAGTTTGTAAATCGTGCTTATAAATGGAATGGGAAGGGTATCTCCTATGCATTGATGTATTTCCATGAGCACAGATGGTCCAATTCCTGAAAAATCCATGTGATCAATTGAGTGGTGAATGATCTTTCTGTTTTTAACAATGACCTTCTCTATGCATAATTTTATTTGGTTCTTGTGGTATTGAGTGTTGTGCAACATCAATGGATGTTGTTCAAACACCATTGGTTATTCTGTGGCAAGCTCCTATGCAATATGCTTGATTTTTTCTATTCTTTGGGATACCTAGCCGGGTAACTCTGTACTCTGGATTTTCATATCATTGACACCTCCTGGACTTTATGTGCTTCCTGAATCTTGGGAATTGTCTCTGTTTGGGGTATGTTTCCTTTTATTTCGTGGTAGTAAATGTGTGCGATTAGGATTCAAATGGCATGGTTTCTCTCTGCCATCACCTCTACCACACTTTTCATTACTCTATTATATGTTTACATTGTCTTGTTGTGTTCTTTTTCTAGAGGAAGAGCTCTTATGTGTCTGGGATTGGGAGGATATTGAACATTAGTGTTGGATCTTCCCCTTTGTCTTACCTTGCTTTGATTTTTTGTATTTGAGATTATTTTTGTTGCCAATTCCTTTCTACATCCATTGATATACTTTTTGGAACATGAATTGTCACTAGTTTCCTCATCAAATCATGTGAATATATTAATGTACCTTATGGATTTTAAGTGCTGGAAAAACAGACCCTTGGATTCAAAACTGCTTAGAGGTTCTTCTTCCTTTAGATCAAATGCACTAAGTATTTTTGATACCTGCTTGAGATGGGATACATTATTGACCCTTGTGTCCCCAACTTGAAAAGGAAATGAAATTAATTGTCTTTTTCTTTTGCTTTCAAATGTAATGCACTAGGTTTATACTGCCAACAAAATTTTGTGACAAAATATCTATCGCATACAAACATAAAGTGCAATGCATACAATGATGACATGGGTATGTGTGAAGTGGACCACCAGCTAGTTAGACATGCAAACAACCATAAAAAGTCCCAGTATGGATCTTGTAGTAAAGTTATGTCAATTGCTGAAAGGTCCTTGGGCATATTTGCAAACGCTAGTAGAAATTCTCCCAAAATATTGTGACCACCTACCTAGGAGGTTAGGAATGTGTTTGCTTCCACAATTTTGAAATGTTTATTTGCAATGGGAATTCGAATCATTCTGTTAAAGGTGTTCGAAGTTAGCTGCACTAGATTATTTTATTTTGTTGTGATCTTAATGATTTGTGTCTTGCTATTGAATCTTTGAGCAAACCAGGATATGAGTTCCTTGGAATCGAAAACAACATGTACATAGCCGACACTGAAAATCCCTGTGATCTAGAGTTTGTTTGTTTTATTTTCTTCAACAATCTTGCTCAAGAACAAATTGTAGTAGGTAAACCAGTGGAAATCCTTGTTGTCTTTAGCAAGTGAATTGGCATTGTCACCACAAAATGGCTCGGTTCTCTTTCTATTTCCATATGACTATTTTTTAGATCAACCTAGCATACATGGAGATGACAAATAATATATTATCAAGGCCTGTTTGATTTAAAGATAAGTTCATGTCACATATTTAATACAATGTCATTTCCACACATATGAACTATTTTTGGAACACGCGTAATCATAATTATAAACCACTAAGTAGTGCATAAAAAAATGTGACATTTACTTTGCATTATCCATGCTTGCCACACTTTCTTCCTAAGTCGGTGCAAATCAACTTGTCATAAAATCTTATGTTTTATTGCAAGTTACATTGATTCCCAAAATTGATGGTAGAAAGGTATTGAATGTATATAGGATGCCAATTGCAGAACATATGCATGTGCCATATGCGAAGATAAGATACTAGCAAAATAATTTGTGCAAGGTCGAAAATCACTAACTAAATAGGCATTTGGTAGCGAGTTTTTTGGGATGTGCCTACATGTTCAATTAGTACATGGTTTGAATGGTAGATGTCTACAACTTCAATACCAATTATCAATTTACATTCATTGTCATCTGACAATTTATACAAAGTTAATGTTCATGTCATATTCTTTAACTCTAGTCTGTCGCCCCTATGTGGACTATATGTGTTATACACATGTTTCTTTAAATGTAATTTGAAATAGGTGAACCTTATAAATAGTACATTGTGGAGGGCGCATTGCTTTAAAGGCCAACTTCATAGGGTGTATTTAGTAACAAACACTTTTTACAAGTTGCTTGGCTACTGCAATGTGGAATGAATAATACAAGGCATTGTACAACTCATAGAAATCCGTAGCATTTACTTCACACAGTTGCTTGATAGAATCCATTTTTTGGCGGATCTTACCAAATCTAACTTCCATAAATCACTTGGTAACCATGCAAATTAAATTGATTGTCAATATTGATAGTGTGAAATGGACATCTGCTTCGCACAATTGCTTAATGGCCTCCTTCTTTTTTGAAAATCCGATCAAATCTATGTGCCCTAAATGACTACATGGTTTGGATGGTAGATGTCTACAACTTCAATACTAGTTATCAATTTACAGTTGTTGTCACTTGACAATTTCTACAAAGTTAGTGTTCATGTCATATTCTTTAACTCTAGTAACTAAGTTTGTCTATCGCCCCTATGTGGACTTTATGTGTTATACACATGTTTATTTGAATGTACTTTGAAATAGGTGAACCTTATAAATAGTACAATTTGGAGGGCACATTTATTTAAAGGCCAATTTCATAGGGTGTGTTAGCACTAAAATTCACCTTTAGACTACTATAAATGTAAATCTAGTACCCATCATGATATAAAAAGTAAATGGATAGGTCTAAACATGAGAATGGGTCAAACTGACATGGATTAAGACTCATTCCAGTATAAAAAATGAATCAATACTATGCTCCAGTAGGGAAGGGATAAAACAAACTCCAATTGAAAAATATTGGACAAATGAATAGAAGAAATAGAGAACACTGAAGTAAATAACACAATTTCACTTCCAGCTCAATTGAATCATTTACTGAAGAAAAACTCATAAATTAGAAACCTTCTAATTCAAAAATATAGAGTACTTGCATGGAAAAATTCACAATGCATGCAACAAATCATTCATTGCACAAACTATAAATAGAATTGTAGTGAATCATTCATAGACAATATTCCATGAGAGAAAAAGACAAAGAACAGGTTGGGAAAAACAAAAGCTGATCTTGTATTTTCATTAGAGTCCTTTAATCTAGATACACAATACTCTTAGCTTCAAAATCATAACCAAAAGTATGAGCCTCAATCTCTAATCATTCGAACCTTTCAAAATAGTTACATCTTACAATATATAGCATTACACATGTTCTTTTCCTTTTAGGAGTTCAAAATATAGTTGTTACATTGGATTCCATCCACTTAGGAGTTCTTTATATGAGATAAAAACATAAAATATAACAAACTCCTAAAACCTAGGATCATGTCTACATTCATTAATACAACAAAGACAACACACGCTGCATGACTTAGGAAGGATAGATTAATGATACATGTCTTTCATGATTAATTGAAATGTTGAAAACAATTGGAACAAATATGGTAGTGGAAATACTCGAACTTAGGATGACTGTGTGAGTTTGCAATGAGATGGTGGAATCTACCACAAATCCTTTGTTTCAATAGTTTAACAACGAATAACTGTAAATTGTTGCGAAAACTATGTTCATTGACTGTTTTGTATTTTGAAAGTTGCAACTGGTGTGAAAAACTTGTAAGATGGTGTTGGCCCTTGACCAAGTTTTGGGAGATTCTTGGTCATAGTGACCTATTTTGGGACTTCAATAGCCTGTCAAAGGAGTAGCGCAAGATGAAGCAGAGATCAAGGGATCTCGGCCCACTTTTGGGTCCTTTTTGGGTTTTTGGGATTATGTAACGGGATTGGGATGTCGACCCATGGGTTTACCCATGCTTAGGCCTATTTTGTAATGTATAAATAGATGTATAGGAATCTATGTGATGTATTCTAAGTTGAAGTAGGGTTTTGTAAGTACTTTGTGCATGATTGTGAGAGACTTGCAGAGATAAGTGCAAGTGGTTGTAAAAGATGGTGGAAGGCTTTGTGTTGTAATGCAAGGAAGAAGGATCTAGCAAGCTGCGCATATCTTCTGTCCTATGTGGAGTAGAGTTTTGATGGATCTATGCTTGTAATCGATTGAATGAAGATAATAAAGAAGAAGAGTTGGTGGATGTAGCCCCAGGGTGGGGGTGAACCATGTAAACACTGTGTTGCCTTGCTTTGTGCTTGTTTGGATGTGTTTATATATTCTTTTGCTAAGTGCTTAGAGATGATTAGGTAGATACACTTATGCTTAGTGCTAATGATGTATAAGAATGCCAGATCTGATCTATATGAATGTGCTGAGTGATTCATCTTCTAGATATGACCTATCTATTGATGCTAAGTGCTTAAATGCGTTATACCAGTGTGAATGTTGTGAAGCCCTATTTTATCAACGAAGTGATTATTGATTGTATATTGAGGAACTAATGGTGCTAAGTGATTTATTAAGTATTATAATCACATATTTGTGTCCCGACTAAGGTTGTAGACACATGAGTCTTGCAACCACCCCTACCTCTACCTCAGGTGAGACTTCATCTACTTCGCAGGTGTTTCCAAAAGGGATGGTAGTTAGGGATTTGTTGATGCGTTGTTGTAGCATTGAACCCTAGGTATACCCTTGTGCCAACAAATGGTTCCATTGTCGAGACCTAAAACTGTGATTGCTAGGAACTGAGAAAGAAGAAGCTCTGTGCAAAGATTCATCCTGAAATTGTGAAAGTTTTGTGCGTAGATTTGTTCCCTAGTGCACAATATTATACTTGACTTATAAATCTCTGTGCTAAAAGAAAGAAGCCCAATCTGAAGAAAAGAGGTTGGATCTGAAGAAAAGAAGTAAGATCTAAAAGCTTTGTGCTCTAAGAAAGGCAAAAGAGAGAATTTCTGATTAAAAGAGGTAATATTTGCAAGGTCTGTGCTCTGATAAAGGTAAGAATAGTTAAAATTTTTAGATCTGGAAGCTTTGTGCTCTGTAGAAGTAAGATAAGTGGAAATTTGTATTTCTAGAGTATGGATCTAGGTATGTTTAATAGAGTCTATCCTAGTTTGAAAACTAGGGTATTAATAGATGAAAGAAGATTTGATATGAGTAGATCTGATAATAATAGTGAAAGATATGTTATACCTATGCATAGAAAGAATGTTTGGACTAACAAATGGATGCAAGATCCTAGAAATAATTTTTTGAAGGAAAGATACCATGATCCTAGTGCATAGTACATGAGAAGATGGAGATTATTTAAAAGAAAGAGAAGATTAACCCTTTGTTACAGCTGCAGAAAACCGAGACATCTTGCAAAGGCATGCCTTGGGAGAAGACCTGTTTGTCTTTGTTGCAAAGCTATGAACCATGAAGTGTTGGATTGCCCTAGAATGATTTCTAAGCTTGAAAGTATGAACATAAGACAAGAAAACCCTAAGGCAGATCCATAAACTAAGTCTATAGAAGAACCCCAAAAATAATAAGAGAAGGTATTGCTACAGATGAAAGAAACCTTGAATGACCACCAACATGTTAGATTACCAGAGATATTTAAAGACAAGTATGACTTGAAGCAAGAATATAATACTTCGACATTGACTGTGTTATAGATGAGGAAACACAGGTGAATATCATGACAGAGAGAACTTGGGAAGCTATAGGAAGGCCTGCTATGATTCCGTCATTAGGAGGAATAGAGGTATTCATAAGAAAATTGGTAAACCTATGTGGAAAGCTCACTCAGATATATATGAATGCCAATGAAACTTAGACAAAAGAATATTTTGAGATTTTTCAATTTATTGAGGATCGTGCCCCATTTACCATGTTACTAGGGAAACCTTGGATTGAAATAGATCAAGCCATACGAAAAGAAGAAGAAGAAGTTTTGGAGCAGAAGAAGCAAGAGTTAAAATATTTAATGACTAGAAGGATCACATACTTGATTGAAGAATAGGAGAATAGGTTAAAGCTACTTAACACTAGAGACCCAGATGTCGAAGTTGCAAGAACATTAGAAGACCCGCAGAAGACTGAAGTACCTATCTCGGATAAAGAAGAGGTGTTAATCCCGAATCCTAGGAAAGAATATCAACAACACAAAGTGACTATGATCAAAGAAGATAAGAATCAGAATGGAAAAAGGACTACCGAGGCAAAGCTCACTGGGAGGAAGGCTAGAAAGCTAAGTAAGAAGAGAGCTAAGTTTGAAAAGTTATAGAAGGTTCCAGAGGGAACTTCGCAGACAGAAAATTTGTAGAATGGGAGCTTCGTCGGGATATCTGAATAAAGACACATGGCACTTCGCCATGGCGAGGCAATATAGACGTTGGGACCGATATATCCATTCGACTGCAGATCTGAATGGGTTAGAAAGAATTTATAGCTCGACACCAGATCATTGGACTGTGCCATAATGGATAGAACAAGAGTTATTGAGGCTTCATACCCATTACAAGTGAACCGTTGCCGAGTTGCCTATTTATCACATCATGCCATGCATAGAGAACAATTTTTCTAACCAATAATTTGAGCCTAGATACCAAGTAAATTGTATACAGTGATCATTTCCCTCTTGCTATTTATTCTAGTGCAATATCTGAGTTAATTGTGAAGTACCTGATATTATTAATCCCAAGCGCGTATGTCTGACGAGCTCACCACAGTTGAAGAATTAGTAACATAAGTACTCCTTGACTTTATGATTGAAAGAGTCATGTCGGAGAGAGAATTGTCTATCGGTCTACAAGCATCATCGATGAGAGGACTTCTGGCCTTTCCGTCCACTGCTCAAGCCGGACCATCATGGCCCACAAATGAGAAGCGAACCAAGCACAGAGATGATCTCGCGAATGCTAAGTTGATTCCGAGCATTTTACCTACCTATATACCACCTTTGAGCGGCACAATAAATTGAGACAGTGTGCCCAGAGAATTTGAGTATGAATTGGTCACTACGTACCTCCCAAAGGGGATATGTGTAGTTTGCGTAGATAAAGAAAAGATAGCAGCGTTGAAGTTTAGAGACTTCAACCTCGGCGACAGGAAGGTATACAACATGCTTGCCCCACATAAGTACCTGACCAATAAAAAAGGAAAGAATTCAAAGATAGTCCCTCAGTCATGGACCCATAACCTCGCGCAGTACACACTGCTCAACATCATGAAGATTCCTCACTTCAGAAGGCACCAAGAAGTGAATGCATGCATCAAGTTGTTTCTGTCTTGTTACCATGGTGGATACTTGTGGTTAAACCATCGTATCACAGTGGATCTGACATTAATCAATCGGATCATAGGGTTGAGTATGCAAGGACCTGACCCACATGAGTTTTACCCCAGAAAAATAATGGATCACACTCTCGCACAAAGAATAAAGGACACCTACATAGATGTTGGGAAGGGAACATGAGGCTACAAGGTAGCTTCTATCTAGAGTGGTGCAATGCACCTAGCCTGTCAATTGATCATAGGAAAGTTAGTCTGCAAGAACCGACCCACCCAAGTGACTAGTTTTGTAGTCGACCTTGCAGGAAAGTGCGCAGAGGGCCTATAAATGAATTGGGTGAAGTACCTCGTGAACTAGTTGGAACTGGACTATAGGGAAGTGCAAGATCAAGGATACGAGTTCCAATTCAGTTGGCTTCTAATCCTGATTGCTTTCATCGCATGGGAGATGTTGGAAGGTGCAACCTTCCTAGACATCGAGCCCTTTGAACCTCTGGCCACAAAGTTCAATACACTATGGTATTCCAATGACATGAACAAGAAATGGAAGTCAAATGTTGTATTCCACACATATTACAATCAATTGAAGTTAGCTATCCAGTCTGAGACTCGCTTCATGCCAAATACTCTCCACAGGTTTCGACCTTTAATGAAATTCAGCGCAGACCACCATTTCATTTATATTACAACGTGCATTGACGAGCACAAGAAAAAACTTCAATATTACTACAAGCTAACAGAGGAGGACTTAGAAGAAATCACCAAGGATTGATCAATGGACCTCCTCATTCTAGCAGACCCTGCAGAGATATCTGATTTAGACAGTCTAGAAACTACGTTGGATACACTCGGACCTAGCAAGATAAAGAATACCGAAGAGGTTCATGATTTAGGTAGCGCATCCATGAATACCACTTCCATCTCAACATAGGAAGGAGGAGATGAAAGAGATATATATGGCATAGAAATTGAACATAATAAAGGAGAGGTTACACCACCTAGAGACGAGGAGGATCCCTTGAAGAAAAGGAAGGTTTCCCTGCCGAAACCTTCCTCCTGGAAGAAAGTGAAAGAAACCATGACCAAAATGCAAAACATCCTCACCTCCGATGACTTTGATTTCATCATAGCAGCCTTGAATGATGCTTCACTAGAGATAGTAGAGAAGCAAGAAGCTAAGAAGGAGGAGATGTTCCATCGGATTAAGGATGAGCTCCAAGGAGTGCAACAGGCACTACAATCCGGCCACACAGTCTCCACTGTGCCTCTGTCAGCAGGAACATTAGAACTAGGAGATGAACCATCTCAACTCCACTGCATCATTGATACAGTTGAAGCTCGCCTTCGATGAGATCAGAAAGAAAGAGAACAAGCTACCTAGGATTTGGCACAAGTACATGGAGACCTTGTAGAACAATGTAGTACTGCAGAATGAGAAAATATTGCTCTCCAAGCGAAGTGGGATGAAGAAAAAGAAAAACTGCAGCAAAGCAAGGAACAGTTGCTCACAGATCAACTCGATGTAAAGGAAATGGTTCATAGAGCACTTCTCTCTGTGACAGTTGTAGAATTAAAGACCGAAGAGTGAGTTCCACAACAAGTGGCACAACTTGAAGAAGTAATCCAGTAGCTCTAGCAGCACATAGAAGACTTGGAGCTCCGCACTGTTCCCGAGACCCCTCAAGATATAAGAGACCAAAGGGAAGCAACTTCCCGCAACGTAGTTGACAGACTAAAATCTCTTGCCTTGGAGTGCAAGCAACTAAGTAACCAGAATGCCCAAACATATGAGAACCTCATCGAGAATCTAGAGTTACAGGCATTAGAGTCGCAACTCAAGGAAGAAAAGAAACATGCAGACACACTACAGGTGCAACTGAAGGCCTTGTCGGTCGTGGAAAGAATGAAGCAGTCTCAAGAGAAATGCACCACCCAGTAGAAGATCCATACAATTCAAAGCAGAGTGATGTAAGTTACTCAACGACTTCAACCAATGTAAGATAAGGCATGCCAATTATTCACAGAGATTGAAAGCCGAGGAGCAGAGCTAGAACAGGTTGTCATTGTAGAAGAACATGCCTAGAAGGTCTCGTGAATGACATAGTGATCTAGGAGTTCACCGAGCAAGAGGTCATCACACAATAGCAGGTCAAAGTAGCATGAGCCAAGATCGAGGCCTTTGAAGCAGAATTGGTCGGATCAGAGTGACTCAGGATGAGTCACAGGTGAGTGTTGGGGGCATGTTGGCCCTTGACCAAGTTTTGGGATATTCTTGGTCATAGTGACCTATTTTGGGACTTCAACAACCTGTCGGAGGAGGAGTGCAAGACGAAGCGGTAATCAAGGGATCTCGGCCCACTTTTGGGTCCTTTTTGGGTTTTTGGGATTATGTAACGGGATTGGGATGTCGGCCCATGGGTTTATCCATGCTTAGGCCTATTTTGTAATGTATAAATAGATGTATAGGCATATATAGGCATATATAGGCATCTATGTGATGTATTCTAAGTTGAAGTAGGGTTTTGTACGTACTTTGTGCATGACTATGAGAGACTTGCAGAGCTAAGTGCAAGTGGTTGTAACAGATGGTGGAAGGCTGTGTGTTGTAATGCAAGGAAGAAGGATCTAGCAAGCTACATAGATATTCTATCCTATGCGGAGTAGAGTTTTGATGGCTTTGTTCTTGTAACTGATTGACTGAAGATAATAAATAAGAAGAGTTGGTGGACGTAGCCCCAGGGTGGGGGTGAACCACGTAAACACTGTGTTGTCTGGATGTGTTTATATCTTCTTTTTCTAAGTGCTTAGAGATGATTATATAGATATGATTATGCTTAGTGCTAATGATGTATAAGAATGTTAGATCTGATCTATATGAATGTGTTGAGTGCTTGAGCTGCTATATCTGACCTATCTATTGATGCTAAGTGCTTAAATGTGTTATATCAGTGTGAATGTTGTGAAGCCCTGTTTTATCGGCAAAGTGATTATTGATTGTATATTAAGGAACTCATGGTGCTAAGTTCTTTATTAAGTATTATAATCACATATTTGTGTCCCATCTACGGTTTCAGACACCTGAGTCTTGCAACCACCTCTGCCTCTAGCTCGGGTGAGACTTCATTTTCTTCGCAGGTGTTGCCAAAAGGGTCGGTAGTTAGGGATTTGTTGGTGCGCTATTGTAGCGTTGAACCCTGGGTCTGCCCCTATTCCAACAGATGGTTTTTTACATCCATTTCACTCATAATCCTTGCTTTGGACTTGGCTATTAGTCAAAACTGTAACTGGACCATCAAACATCATAAGACAAAAAGTATCCTTTAGGGTTTGTAGCAACATATAATCATATTCTTCTCAAAACTGGTGCAGTGTTCAAAAATGAATTTATTCTGTCTTAACTAGCTGATACCTATGCTAACAGCTCCAGGTTCTTCTTTTCCACTTGTACACTGAACTGTTGCAACTTTCCATTCAATAACCTATTCTCATCTTTCATAACCATATTTTGCTTGTAGACATTCCTCACTTGATTGTGCAGGGGAAAGGATCTGTTGATCATGTTTTTTCTTTTATCAATAGCTTCCCCACAACTATCCAAGTGCTCTTCTATTTTAGTCTTCATTTCTTTATTCTCCTTCCTCAACAACACAATTTGAACTTGTGCATTCTTCAATTGGTTTCTGAGTCTCTTGACTGTCTGATTACTTTCATCTGATGGGGACTATATTTCAGTGATTTATATAGGCTCTTGGTGAACATGTGCTTTGGCAACATGATGAGAAAATGTTTTAGATGCACCTTCTATCATAGGAGTTAAATGCCTTGTTGTTGACCTAGTAAGAGGTTTTCTAGGTTTTTCTTTTGTGTATGTCTCTTGAATATCCTTTTTCTTGATGAGGAATGGACCTCTTCTGAGATCTAGACCTCTATTTCACCTTCATTTGCATAAGCTATATTTTCTTTCAATGTTGACCTAGTTAAAGGTTTTCTAGGTCTTAGCATTTTCACTTCTTCAACAATGAATTCAAGATTTCTCTTACTTTTCTTACTATCACAGGTCTCTATAACATCTTCAACATTCTTCATAACCTGATCTAATGGTTTTTTGTCCTTAGATTTCTCCTTAGACTCTTTACTGAGAAATGTTTCAACTTTAGATTCAGGGATTTCCACTATGGATGGTTGTTGTTATTAACCTTTTCTTGTTTTTTTTAGCACTTCCAGAGGCTTCCTTATCATTTGCATAAAGATCACTCCTTTTAGATGGTGGAGAACTAATCGCTTCTGGACTAAATCCTGATCTGGACATAAAAGTGTTCCAATATCCATTTGTTTTACTAAGCTCCTCTAAGACTAGCATATTGATAAGGAAAAAATGAAAGATTCTATTTTCAACTAATTTGGATATATCCTACACCTTATCATAAATTTTACCCAAGATTCTGTAAAGGTAAAAGGGAAAATTTAGGAGTTGCTTACCAGTAAAATACATGAGTAATCCGATATGGTACTAGTACACCATGTTGAAATGTTCCTCACAAGTGAAGTATCATTGAATTATTCTTAGCATCTTGTCAAAGTATTTTTTCATGTGAATCCTTGTCACTCCTTTAGATATATTATCATCCTAATACTCTGGTTTGATGTATTCATTGAATAATTCAGAGTTCAGGGGCATCCCATTAAACCATTTCTCACCCTGACAAGGCATCTCTGTAGCTGCTACAATTGTTTGTTATGTTACCTGAAACTCAAGTGACCCAAATTTGGTCTTGACACCATCAAAATTAAGCGCAAATTACTTAGCTACCTCCATGTGTCCCTTCTACAATTTCTCATAGAAAGTGATTCATCCCACCCTATGAAAACATTCTTTGAAGAAATGATCTGAATTTAATAGTTGCATGTCATGAGGTTCAAACCTCACAATTTCACCTCCTTTGTAGATATTCTTCTTTTTCTCTGTGGATTCCATGTCTGTCAAAAGGAAATAATACGAATAGAAAAAACTTGGTTGGCAATCATAAATTCAAAATGTGTAGGAAAATTCATAGCACTAGGGTTTACTACTAAAACATAGTTTTAGCAGTAAAACACAGTTTTGCAACAAATGAGAAATTGGTATAGGTTGAGACTTTTAAAACAGAAGGATCACAATGGAATGGAGGAAATTATTAGTGATCAATTTTGAGTATTGTTAAAAGGTAAATCCTCCGAGTTGCTGGGAAAAAACAGGGTTTCGACAACAATAAGAATTTTCACAGCGAGGAGGGTTTGGATAAAAATTAGGTTTTCTGTTGCGAATGGGAAGTTAGAGTGACTGATAATTAGAGAAGAAAACTTGAAAATGAGAAGGAGATAGTCAACAATCAAATATTCAGTATAGTCCACTACAGAGTATCAACCACTACATGAATTTTTGCAGGGATCAAATAAAATGGCAGCAAACACAGTTTCACAACAGAAGAAACTTGAACCTATTTGATAGATGCACCATGATCCAAAAAACAAGACATCACTAACTCCCACATATGAAACTCATGATTACAAACCATTGAGTGCATTATGCAATGATATGACTTTTAACGGTTTGATGCTACGAAACATTAGGAACTTTAGAAACAACCCTATGATTTGATTGGATGTAGGCTATGAAGGTACAACTTGAGTTTGAAAGCCCTGGTAACCCTTGATCTACAACATGACTCACCCTTGGGACTTTCCAAAAAAACATGATATGTCTCTTAAACTTGCTCCCTTTCATATGATGACATCAAGACAATATGAGGGACATGTGACTTGACCTTATTAAGCGGAACTAAAGTAAGTTTATCAACTTACCTATTTACCCAAATACAACTCAAAAACCCAAAAACATGACTAAATGAAACTTAACCTAAAGTTATAATAAAATGACCTAAATGGCTAGGAATTAACACATAGTCTTCAAAAGACCAGTGGTATCCTTTGCAACAAACCAAGCAACAAAAAATTAAAATGAGGTAGATTTGAATCTAGTACATTCCATGTGCTAACATGGCGTATTTAGTAACAAAAGCATTTTACAAGTTACGTGTCTATCGCTATGCGAAATAAATAATACAAGGCATTATACAACTCATAGAAATACACGACATTTACTTCACACAGTTGCTTGATATCATCCGTTTTTTTGTGGATTTGAAGAAATATAATTTCCATAAATCGCTTGGTAATTGTGCGAATAAAATTGCTTGTCAGTATGGACGGTGAAAAATAGACATTTACTTCGCACAATTGCTTAATAGCCTCCATCTTTTTGCAAATACAACCAAATCTGTGTGCCACAAATGACTTGATTGTCGTGCAAATCAGGTTTCTTCTTAGAATTCACAGTGTCAAACGATTGCAAATGTGATTATGCGGCATCATTGGACTGGGTAAAAAAATGTTTCCTTCTAACCGTGATACCTCTCCAAATGCTATATGAAATTTTTCTAGCAATGCATTGTGTTTCAGAAATCTTGTTATAAAAAAACATTCTCAATGTAATGACTATTGACAATTTATATAGTCCTTTTCCTTAATTGTATATGTAGTGCACACCTAGAGATGTATTTTGTAGATATGCATTGGATCAATAGTATTTGTAGTTTCAATATTGGTTATCGATCTAGGATGTTGGTCATTTAACAATGTGGAAAAAGTAGATTTCCCCATTATATTGTTCAAATTGGGCAAGAGACAATGCATATGGAATCAGATATGTGATGGATATCGTATGTAGAGAAAACTGGTGGTTTCTTTTCTTATCTTCTATACTTGTCTTTTCTTCGATATACTTTGATATACATGAAACATGCAGACAATACATTATAGAAGTCCAATTGGTTTATGCCAAACTTGACATTTACTTTCCACTTCCCTTGAATAGCCTTTGTCACATCACAAATCTAAACAAATCAATTTGCAATAAATTACTTCGTTATTGATCAAATTATGTATGCTACCAAAAAGAGGACCACACAAAAATTGCAAATGCAATTTGCCTCGACCCAAAATTCATGACTTTTTTACATAGTTCAGTTTTTTTCTCAGCCATGAATTTTTTTGGTTTGTGTTTTGATTGGTCCTTCAAAATAATCCTATGCTCGCATGCAGAAGAGATAATTGTTTTTTGTTTATTTATTATATAACTTTATTATTAATATTAATAAATTTATGCTGGCAGTGTTATTGCACAAGTTTTATGTTGGGATAACCCCACCCAACCACCAAAATGGTGACAACTAAGAGAGAACCTAACCATTGTCACCTTAGATAGGTGTTCCCGTCACTTTAGAGCTAAAGTGATTACGTCAAGGGGGGAATCCCGGTGACCCTAGGGGGGAATGAGATGGAAAGTGTGATATATTAATGGATGCATCTATAGGTCAAGTTTCTATGTGTGGAGAAGGGCTTGAGTAAGGTCTTGGTGGTAGACAAAGGTTTCCAAGAAGTAGTAGACCTTGCAAATGTTGATTGTACATGTCTGAGACACAAGGAAAAAAACGATACAAGCCCAAGTATATGATGGAAAAGAAAGTTAAGATTTATGTCCCTAATTGAAGCAGTTGGTAAAAATATATATCATCAATTAAATGGAACAATCAGTTGCTAAAAAAAGTACTATAAATCAAGTCAATGATTCAAGAGATAAACTAGTAAAACACTAGTGAAACTCAAGATTAAAGGAGCAAGATACTAGCACAAACGGTAAGGTTGTAGTAAACACTTTATGAAGAGATAATAATAATCGTTATGTCTGTAACAAACAAGTTATTACATCAATATATTCAACCATTAAAAATTTCCAAAAATCTACCAAAAGATGTGCTATCATCACTAGATTATGTAGGCAAAATCTTAGCAAATTTTAGCGGTTGAATTGAGAGTTATTAGTGAAATTTTGATTAGGGTTTATGCAGACATAATGGTTGAATACGAAAATTTATTACATAAGAAATAAATACCCCTTTATAGGGGACTCCATAGTGGCTAAGAGGTGTGCTAGGCACAAGGAACAAAACCGAAATTGCAGAAAGTTGAAATGATAAAAATTCACTTTTTGCAATGCACTATTTTATTTCTCCAATGAAAAATATTCAGATTAGTGCCTTGAAAATTGGGTGAATGGGGTATTTGAAACACAAGTTAGATAAAAAAAAACCTAGGGGTTTAAATAGTCTTACTCTTAGGGATATTGCAACCAACTTAGGGTAAAATCTAAGAGGGTATACAGACTTGTATTCCTCCTCACAACCCTTTTTCAAGAATGACTTATAAATTTAAAAATAAGATGACGAATAAATGGAGGATGTATCCAACATAATCCTCCAACAATAACCAACAATGAGAAAAATAGAACTAGCGTATGCATATTTTCCTTACCAATTCCAAGAAAAGAGATACCAAACCCTAGTTCACCATGCAAATTATAATCCAAAAGAAAAGAGTAAGCCTTCAAGAGGTGCACATCACTCCTCATCCATTCACAAAATTATAGCACCATAAAACATTTTCACAAGAGAGAAACACCATAATTCCCGAGAATAGCAAAAATTTCATCCAAGTACTTCTCACAATGGGAGAGTTATGTTCAAATGAGATATAAATTATCTCTATTTATACTAAAACTCTAAAACATAGTTTGTCCACATTCAAAGGGTAAAACATATTATAATGGGACCGTTATCTTACCCCTTAAAACAAATAATAATATTTAATTTTCAACTTTTTACATTAGAAACCCTACAATAAGATGACGTCACCCCCTTAGGGAGATGTTTTGACACTAGGAGCAAGTCGTTGGAGTTGGGGAAGCATGGATAGGCCTCCAAAGGACACTTGTCATCATCCAAACCTATTCTTCATGTTTTAAAACATCCTTCCTTAAAAAATTTCCATGTTTCAATGATTAATACCTCCATCACCACAAACCCTATCCCTAGGTGACGTGAAGCCTCAGGAAGTGATGTTTTTCCTTTGCTAGGAAAGTCATTTGGAATGTGAGGGATAGGTTATGTCTTCCAATGTGTATTCTAGGCCTCCAAAGGCAAGTCATCATGATCTAACATGTGGGCCCTCAACATCCAACATGTGGGATTCAATCCCCATGGAAGCCCAAGCTAGGCTTGTTCCTCCAAAATTGTCCTTCAAATGAGGTCCTGCAAAATAAATAGGCATTCCCTCCAAGGATATCAAGTCAAAAGTATCATGGCAAGAGAAAGCCACATCTAATAAACAAGGAACCTAACATGTGCATCAAAACTACCTCATCAAATTAAACAAATGCTCCAAGATCATATACAATTGACCAAGTTTAGGTATGGGAGGGGTGTCATAAAATTCATATTGGGTAGACCAAAACCATCAGGTAGGGGATGATCCAAAGGATTCCCCTTCAAGGTCATGTAGTGGATGATGAGGTGGATAGGGTTTAAACTTCATAGGTCAGTGAGTTTCATGACATACAAGGGATCATATTATATTATGTATGGGTGCCTTTGTATGGGGTGTGTTTCACCTTCTTCCTCAATGTAACCTTTTTCCAAGCCCATTTATTGTCATTTATTAATTAATAAATGATGCAAACATGTGTTGACTCCCAGTAGTGAATTGATTGGCTTGGGGAAAGTAACACAATGTCACTTGAACAAAGAGGTCCACAAAGTGCCATAGGAGTAACCATGTAAAGTGTTGTAATGCACTTGTGTTAATCTTATATTCAAGAAGGATATTTATCATGTGTTTGATAATGTGTAGGGATTCAATTATTTCAAGATAACTAGTTCATTGTCCTCAAGACCTGACTGGGTGAGCATCTAGAAGGTTTATTTTAGGCTCTTATATTTTTCCAACAACCATCCCCCTCAGCCTTTAGCCCCTTCTTCCCATGAAATGAGGTACATGCCCTTCTTGGGTCACTTAAGTCAAAGGACATAGAAGAGGGAAATATGATGGGAGTGTAATGATAAGAAAGTGTAAGTATGGTTTGGAACGACATGATAACCTCTAAAGGGATCCCCAATTGTAAACCTTCCCCAAAGTTTGGCCACTTACTAGGAAATCTATGACACTCCCCAAGGTGAAACAAGGTCAAAAGAATAATATCCAAGTATGTGTTCTATAATAAAAAGAATCTTAAATACAACAAGTTTAAAGCCTCAAATATTAGGGTGATTACCTACCACAATACCTGACTTGTACTGCATGGAGAAAGACTCATCTTCCTTCCATAATCTAGCTAGTGTGGTGGATGTGCTGACAATGGATCCAAATGTGGTGATAGAGTGGGCTTATGTATGTGAAAGTGGACACTTCTAGTCATGTGGTCTCTTGACACTACATATCCGCAACCTGAGGGCTTAGAGACATCATCTCCTTAGTTATCCCACAAAATGGGGATAACATATAGCTCCTAATTGGGGACATGTTCTCGTTGTAGAGTGCATGAGAATCACATCATCTCATGGTAGATATGTTCCTACACTGAAACAAACAACTATAAAATCTGTTGATGTTTGGTAGCTATGGGTGGAACTTTCCCTCCTATATGACCTTTCTTAGATGCAAAGAATATTCCATAAGCAAGGAATCCATTGGAAAGATGTTGAAATACCCTAGAAGATAAGTCATCCCAGAAGAATAAAGAATAATGAAAAGACACCTTCCCAGAAGAGAAGTCGAACTAGATAGAAGGACATGAAGACTATAAATAAGGAGGTTCCTTAGCTCATTTTTTCACTCACTTACACTCTCTCAACTACAGAAAAGCAGGGAACAAGTTTGGAGAAGGTACCGAACAACTGTAGTGACTCAATTTCTTCTTATTCAATTTTTTGGTATCTCTCTCTTGTGCGATATTGCTTGAGGAGGTGAACTATCTTGGTATAGTGTTGTTGCTGCAACTGTGGTGGTATTTCTGGTTGAGCTATCCTTTTTTCTAGGGTTTATTTGTTTGGACTTTCTTTGTGAACATAATCTATCTAAGAAAGGTTTTTGGGTTTTCGTAGGATAAGTCTTTTGTGTTATTTTTGTCTCTTGTTTATGCTGCTATTGCCCAGTACATGATATACATGTTAATGGTAATGAATTAAAAAAACATTAGTAACACTAATTCTTTGTAAATAAGGAAAATCTAACGTGGTGTCAGAGCTGGTTACCTTCATAACAATTTGACCACTTGAAGGAAGATATCTACAACAACACCTCGCAAGACCTTGCAACTGCAATACTTTGTCAAGCTCATTGAGCGCTATCCCAAGGTCGTTGGGGATAATTCCTTCATAGAGAAATGTTTCCTAACCTAGCACACCCCTTGAAACCCTCAATATGTAGTTTGGTGAAGTTTGAGAAATTGAGGTTTTTCAGTGCTAGGGTTTCTACCAACGAAAAATGATAACCAACATGAGAGTTGAAGATAGATTGGATGGAGTAGATAAATTCATATCCTGGAAGAAAATAGTTCTCCTCATTCTATAAGAGAATGCATTATTGGATCATATCAAGCAAATGCTTCCAGAACCAAAAGAAGAAGACACCAAAGAAAAGTTTAGGAAGAATGACATAAAGGCCAAGAGGATCTCGACAGACTCAATAAAGGATAAGCTGATACCTAATGTATCAAAATTGAATAAACCAAAGGAAATGTTTGATTCCCTAACCATACTTTATGAAAGTAAGAATACCAGTCGAAATATTACTCTACGACATCAACTCAGAAACGTGACCTTGAAAAAATTGGAAGTAGTAGCCAACTATTTCATGAGGATATTTCATGTAGATCAAGGACAAATTAACAGCCATTGGAGATCTAGTAGAAGAAACTGAACTCGTGACTACTAAAATCAATGTATTTCCCTCCTCTTGGGATCCATTTTTCAAGGGATTTGCACGAGAATCAAATTTCCCAAGTTCAACAAGCTATGGGAAGACTACACCCAAGATGAATCCAAGTTGATATCCAAATCACATAAGACTAATGGTGATGAAAATCAATAACTTGTTGCGGGCCAAGGGAAGAAAAAAAATGAAAGGGAAGAAGGAAGCCCGAAGAATCATAAGAAATGATGCCACAAGAAGGATGTGTCAAATATTAGATGCTACAACTGCAAAGAGATGGGACATTATGCTGCATAATGTCCTCTTAAACATGAAAAGGGAAAGAATAAGTACCATGCACATGTAGCATATGTTGAAGAGAAGAAGTTAAAGGATGAAGAGTATGTCCTTTAGCTAGTAGTGCTTACAAGAACATGACTAGGGAAACTATAGAAGACAAATCAAGTGGGTCAACAACAACTAAAATCCAGGTTTTCATATCAGGTTTGATATTTTTATATTGTTGCAGTTTAAGTAAGTGGCGCGGTCTTTAAATTCTATTATTTCTATATTTATTTCTAGTTTAGTAAACACTTTATTATTGTTGGTATGACTACCATTAAATGAATTCTCATATTAATAATGCACTTGTTTACAAGATAAATTGATCTCCTCTAGGATATGTTCTTGGTTGTTGTCCCTGTCTCAGGTAGATTATCTTGTAAATTCCATGGAGGTTACCATGGAGATGTTTTTATTATTATTTCTTGTTCTAGGCAGGTCACATGTAATAGCCCTAAGAGGGAGCTATAATGACAGTGGCAGGAGGCAACGCTCTAGATGGTCTCTAGCCGAGACATGAAGCAGACTATCCATACATAGAGTTGTGAACATCCATGTAATGAAGGAGAAGAGGAGGTTAGCACATGTAGAGGGAGAATATGACTCTAAATATTATATATATTTAGAGGGATTTAAGATTCAGAGGGAGTATGTAGACTCAGAGTGAGCTTGATCTCAGAGAGAGTCAGTTTCTTAGAGAATTTCATTCAAAAATTATTCCTCCTCGAATTCAGAATAATATGGGAGAGACGTCCTCTAGGATTGACAGACAAGAGGCTATATCAAAGCTTCAGAGGCTTTGAGGAGATATGAGACATCCTGGGAGGATTCCCTTGTTTCAATGACAAAGGAGGAATCTAGTTATAAGGATTGGGGTATGGACCTTTTTCCTTGATTCTGAGACAGGAAGGGAAGTCAATGGTGAATTACAAGTTGATATACAAGATCAAGCATGCTACAAATGGCAGTATAGAGATGTACAAACCTTGATTTGTGGCCTGAATATTCTATGATGAGACACTTTCTCTAGTATCCAGAAGAAGTGTATATAGAGAAACCACATGATACATGAGAAGGAGTCTCATGTGTACATATTGAAGAAGACTTTGTATGGGCCTAAACAGGCACCCATGGCATGATATACCATATCATACAGTTACTTGATGATATTGGGAATGATTTCCCATTCATTATATATGTGGATGACCTGTTACTGATAGGAGATGATAATATCATAGTT
>ML791209.1:482286-495725 GCA_009831015.1 Picea engelmannii
GATGTGCATTTTGTATAGTCGTTGACTAATACAAATGGTAACCAACAACTAGGAGGGAATAAAAGGAAAGGGCAAGGCAATAATCATAAGGGTGGGAAAAATAATAATAAATCCAAGGACAACACTAATAATGATAGATCGAATAATAATGTTGGTGAGGGAAAGAAAGAAAAATGGAAGGTGAAGTTTCCTTGTAAATTTTGTAAACATGATCACCTTACCCACCTATGCCCCAAAATCTAGGAATCCTCGAGGCTCTTATCATGGTCGCCCGATGTGCTGACAAACTCATTTCTGCATTATCAACACATGTCCTTGAGGACCCCCAACATTGGAAATGCATCGAACGGGAGTCAAAACCCTTCGGCACATGAAGGTGGCCATATATGTGTCAATATGGTCAAGTCTCAGATTAATGTGGCCACTCGATCTCATGATTACGATTTTGCAGAGACCATTGTAGATCCAAAGTCTCCTCCTCCTTCGGAAACACCCTTGTATATTGAAAAGATAGAACCTCCACCTCATATTCCGAAAGGAGTACTAAAGCTCTCTACCCACAATCCTAATGTCAGAGATGCCCAAAAATATTTGATTGAAGATATAGGCCAAACCCCTTATGAGATGTCAGCTTTGGAGGTGCTCCATGTTATAATATAATGGATGTTCTCATTTAACCATAAACAATATAGCATTATTGTCACCCAACCATAGGCCGAAGCCACCCCTGAGCACCTTAACCTTGACAGAGAATCATTCCGGAAGAAAACCATAGACTAGATAGCCAAACAAATATGGCACACCTTTCTCCAAGGATAGCACACCAAGAAAGAGTAACAAGAGTTGATCAAAGAGTCCAAACCATAACCAAGAAAAATTCCAAGCCAAAATCGAAATCAGCTAGTTATGGTAGCTGCAACAATAGCTCTCCTCCAAACTTGCGCACAAACTGGCCAACTACAGTGCACACAAGTGTTGCTTCTGCAGTTCTGAGAATACTGGCCAGAATGAAGACTGGCCTCCTGTATTTATACTATTTCTGGAAGACTTCCTGGGTTGACTTCTCATTCTGGGTACTAATTCCTTAGTATATAACATTTTCTTTAGCCCTTGTTCTCTTGGAGGCTAATAGCCTAATACAAGTCATTCTCTTGAGCCAACTTGTATTCTAGGGTTATTAACCAATTAATTAGAGTTTCTTCTTTCTTCCAAGAATATTCTATTCTCGCCAGGTTTACACGTGGAGGTAAATACCTCCCACAACTACCATAATATCAACACTGCCTCCTAGCTAGGGAGGTATTAAAGGTAATGGTCTTGAGCACAAACATACCATTCAACTTGTAACATCAACATAGTTGTATATATTATCTCATGAGCACCACCATCACTATCAGTGTCATCACCTGCATCATATCTCAAAACCATACTCCATTTAAGTAATCAAACATGATATTGGATAAGTCACTCACTCTACAGAGTGACAAAAGAACCATTCTTCTAATCTGAACATATGTCCTAGAAGAATAAACATCCTGGACCATTTTTCGTCTGGGGAAATCTCTGTCCATTGATCATCCATCTAGCTGATAATCATTTCCAACACTACTAATAGTCTTCAAGGCAATCAGAACAATGTCATTCAGTAGAACAAAACTGTGTCTATCCATAGTAGTACACAACTACAATCCAGTGGTACACTACCACACCAAGTAGCATACAGATAATTGATCAGTGACATATATTCACAATCAGTGGAAAAAATCCACCACAGTAGTATACATCTACTATCCGGAGACATACAGTATCCATAACAATCATATCATCTGATATCAACCTGCATAGAAAACATTGTTATGATATAAACTGAATCACCTGGGCCATTCTTCCACTCACATCTATGATATCTAGAAGAGCATCTGCCCTCAGAAGGTAAAACATCAATGATGATCTATCTGGACTATTCTTCTCAAGCAAGGAATAATAATTGTCTCAATTTCTGAGCCTGGACCATTCACCTATTTGGGCCATTCCTCTGACACTAAACAAAGTGTAGCCTAGAGAGAATGGGCCTTCCCTAGGGAATGCATGTCCCTAATTGATGAACCTAGACCATTCACTTATC
The DNA here is from genome assembly GCA_009831015.1 of Picea engelmannii. Taxonomy (NCBI): domain Eukaryota; kingdom Viridiplantae; phylum Streptophyta; class Pinopsida; order Pinales; family Pinaceae; genus Picea; species Picea engelmannii. The sequence goes on from ML791209.1 coordinate 484,412, forward strand.
TAGGCCATTCCTCTGACACTAAAAAAAGTGCAACCTGGAGAGAATGAATTTTCCCTAGGGAATGGTTGTCTGGACCATTTTCTAAGGAAATGACTGTCCTGCACCAACCTCCAAAATGGACCATTCTTTGAAACTTCTCACAGCTGTGAGCTTCAAAACAATGATTGTCCGGTGAGGTGGACCAATCTTCTTGACCACTAATGAGAGTGACCGTCAAGAAGAGAGACTTTCCTAGACCATTCCCCCACACTGTCCACAAGGGGAATCATGGTTTATGGTACATAAAAAATCCATCGAACCATTTTCACTACGAAAATGACTGTTTGATCTAGACCATTTTCCGAACTGGAAAATTCCTATCCGTCAGAAATCTAGAAACCATTTCCGAACTGGAAAGGAATTGTTCATCTTGGACCATTTTTCAAATTGAAAATGACTGGCCATATTAACACATCAGTGCTCCCTCCCAACCTAGGAGTCATCTCTTCCCTTTTCAATAAGGAAGTCGTCTCCATGAGCTCCAACTATTTCTTGAGTACGCAAACTCTTTCATCTTGGACAAAGGCTTTACCAAAATATCTTCTTATCTGCTCATCTGTGGAGATATATATTGGAGAACCACTTCTCTTTTCTAGACTTCATCAAGGAGAATGTAATGCTTGATCTCAATGCACTTTGTGTTGGACCAATCAGACTAACTGAGAGGGGGTGTGGGGGGTGAATCAGTTAGTAACAAAATTTACTAATTTTAGTTTTTTTAACATAATCTACTTCTTTACTTATGAATAGCTTATCTTAGCAAGTATGTAAGAATAAACAATTAGACATATCAAATAGACAGTGACACAATAATTTCATGAGGAAACCCATAAAGGGAAAAACCTCTTCTTCTTTTAAATGTAAGGCAAGCACCAACTTCTCTTTACATTATATTTTATCTGAGCAACTACTTAGATGAGGCTGCAACCTCCATTTGTTCAGGATCAAATGAAAGACAACTCCTACTACCTAAATGCAAGCTTCAACTTGTGATGAGACTCATTCTCTTTAGCTCCTCCCTTCCTCCCTGGTTCTCTAGCTACAACTAGAAGGAAGCCACAACTTCATGTGTTCAAGCACCAACTTGAATCATAAGGACTGAAGTCCTTCCTTGCACCTCCCTACCACCCTTGAAATTTAGGACACCAACCTCTGTACTTTAAGCAATCACAATCTCAATCAAAGTAATCATAAGAACCAGTCACTATCATAATACATTTAATACAATCTCTGTTTATCCTCTGAATAATTTAAGTCTGCAACTCAATCTATGAAAAATTATCTCTGTCAAAATCTAGTCTGTAATTCAATTCTGCTTTTGTAGACTCTGTCATAAATTTTGTAACTCAATCTATGAATTTCATTGACATATTTGTACGTAATGAACTCTGCAATTTTAGAGACAAAACCTTTGACACTTTTCTAATCATTACATACCTCTGAACTTCCTTTGTGTTTGATTTGCCTTCAATTTCATAATCGACTCTGCACAAATGTCATCTTTGCATCTCTACCTCAATCTTCTCAGCTTTCATCGTAACTGTGTATCTTTTGTTCTATTCATTTTCAATCACAGAGATACCATACATTTCCTCCTTACTATTTGAGAGTTACAATTCACGTGCCAATGTCTCTCCTCTCTCACGTATTCTTCATAGCAAGAGTGCTATATAATAAAAAACAGTTTGAATCCCCTTTAGGAATTAGTTTCAACCTCTGTAACTGACTGTAACTAATAAATTACTTCATGTTCAATCATGATAGTTCAAGAGAAAAGAATGCACATCTTCCCTTCAATTAGATTTCTTGAATAATCCACGCTGTTGATTTCTTTTCTTTCATTAACATTAGCATATCCAAATATTCAACACATATGTATGCGCCATTTGTGGTGATAACTAAGATAGTTTGGCTCACTGTTTAGTTATAGTTTTTCTTAGTTTTCCATCAATGAAAACTACACCTGCCATAAATAAAAATGCCAACAAACTCCACATTGCTAACAAATTCTTTGTTTATACACTTGTATGCTACAATAAAACAATGAACAATAATGACAACACTTCGATATTTCTGGAACACTGGTTTTCTCCGAAGGCTTCATATAACTCTGATCATTACAGTATATCATATTTGAATTCAGCTCTTTTGTTTCCTTATAGCTCATAACATCGTGGTAAGGCTCAGAATAGAACATATCCATGTGGCACTTCTTTTGTCATCGTGAGAGTTTGTCATGGATTTTCAATCCATCATCCTGGACTTATGACTAACCATTCTGATTTTTATCATAGAAGGTTTTCACCATGCTTCTATTGTGCATGAGATGCTTTGCACCAAGTTATTTGAATCCATACAAAATCTTCTTCCGTATGCATACAAGGGTTTCTTTCTGGTATACCTCAAAGCCTTGAGTTTGCTCGACATACACTATTTGTTCAATTATTTTGGAGAACAGTATTTTCATTCATCTAATGTAAAATCCAACCCATGGATATTGTGGATGATATAATGGCTCATGTAGAGGTATGTCTAGTTTACTGGAACAAACAATCATCATAGTCTTCTCCCTCCATCTGGGAGAAACTCTAGTTCTAGATCTCGCAATTCTTATATTCATAAGTCTTCCATACACTGTTATTCATCAGTTCCTCTGCTTGATTGCTTTTAGTGAGTTTAGATCAGGATGGTAGTCGTGTGATTCTCGATACAATGACTGGTTGTTATGTCTTTTCCTTCTCTCTTGGAATCTTCATGTTCTTCCTCATGTTTCTCTTTAGATCTTGAGTTCATGGAGTTTTCTATAGATTCCATGCCCTAAATATTCTGCCTTCTTCCTTTCATCATAGGATCATGGATATGGATGGACAGCCAGGGATACTTTGAGGCTTCTTTTTGGAGAAAACTTCTTCTAAAATCAAACTGAACACGTGTTGCTTTTCATGGTTACTACCATGGATAGATACTCCATCGTCTTCAATGGATAATATTATTTAGAATTATCTCCCTCCTAATCCTTGCTTCATGCATGAATGCATGCTCTTCTTTTGTAAATATGTAATTGGCTCCCTCCATCTAGGAGATTCCACGCTTTCGTCTGCATCCTTATTGCTTTATGCAAAGTGTCATAAATATTTTTCCAATTTCCTCTTGATTGCTAACTTCTTTATGTCTTTAATTCTTCTAGGTTTCTTCAAGATTGATTCTAATTTCAGCTTATCTAGCAGTTGTTACTTATGTAATAGATTCCACATGAATTGTTACCAGGGGTTCTTGATGTACTTCATTATTTCATGTGTATTGCCTAACTTGTAGTCATTGTGATAGCAATCTTTATCTTGTTGTTATTACATAGGTATAGTTTCTATTTGAACATATTATATTCTAAGAAATAGATATGCAAGATATGTACAAAAAACATGGTATGTACAAGAACTATGAAGAGTATTGTTACCTTGTCTTAGAAGAAGAAGTATGTTTTATTCTGCTTGGTCTTCCTTGAGGGTTTCCTTTCTTTGGAAACTGATGCTTCATGTGTCTCCCTTTTATTTATCTAGAGACAATGATTCTTGTAGTGACCATACTTTTGACAGTTGAAGCATTGTATTTTTGACATATCTTTCTTTTGATTTGGCTTCTTTCTTGAGCCAAACTTCCTTTTGTTCCTGAAATTCTTGAATCTTGCTATGAAGGCTTGATCATCGTATTTCTTTTGAGGTTTCTCTTTTGCACTAATCCTTGATTCTTCTCGTGCACAACAAGTCCAAAGTTCTTCAAATGTAGGATACTCCTTCCTTGTGCTCATGCTTGCGGAAAATTCATCCCATGTCTTGGGAAGACCGTTGCATACTATATTTACTAGTTCCTTCTCTGAAATGATATCTTCAATGACTTGTAGTTGAGTTCTCAACTGAGATATTCCCACAAAGTATCATGTTATGTTGTCATCATCAATCATTTTCATGCCACGACGCTCATTCTTCAGACTCATTACCTGTCCAATGTTTCTGACTGAGAAGAGGTTTATTAGGGCATTGTACATATTCTCAGATGAATCAATATGGGTTATGTAGGGTATCAAGTGGTATTTTATAGAATCCACTATGATACTCATGGAATTGATGTCATTTTCTTTGAACTTCTCCATAAATGCAATGTTCTGCATTTCCTTCTCTTTTCCTTCTTCAAACTCTGGTTCCACAATTTTTCCTTTCAAGATATCCAACACTTTATTCTTGGAAAGGATGAGATCAAACCTTGTCTTCCATGCTCTGAAGTTAGAAGCCCCTTCTAACTTGTTTTCTGACTTCATAGAGTAAGTCATGGCTTCTTTGACTTGGTCAACCCTAGATTTGACCCAAAACTCAAACTTGATGTCTTATCTTGCCGAGAGTACTAGGAGATGTGCTAGGCTAGGGTGCACTATTCTATCAAATTGGATGCAACTAAGCCACTAAGAAACTAAGCAACTAAGCAACAAAAAATGGCTGCAACTAAGCAAATCCTCCCAATCTATCTTCCATCAGTTAGACTGTCTGAAGATAGTGTGGGCCCATAACCTGTTAGAATATAATGGATGTGCTCATTTAACCATATAAAATATAGCAATATTGTCACCCAACCATAGGTCAAATCCACCCCCAAGCACCTTAACCTTGACAGAGAATTATTCTGGAAGCAAACCCTAGACTGGATAGCCAAACAAAGATGGCGCACCTTTCTCGAAGGATAGTGCACCAATCAAGAGTAACAAGAGTTGATCAGAGAGTCCAAACCATAACCAATAGAGAGTCCAAGCCAAAACTGAAATCAACTAGTTGAAGAAGCTGCAACAATAACTCTCATCCAAACTTGCGCACAAACTGGCCAACTACAGTGTGCACAAGTGATGCTTCTATAGTTCTGAGAATACTAGCCAGAATGAAGACTAGCCTCTTGTATTTATACTATTTCTGGCAGACTGCCTCGACCGACTTCTCATTCTGGATACTAATTCTTTAGTATTTAACATTTCCTTTAGCTGAATTCTTCTCTTGGAGGTTAATAACCTAATGCAATTCATTCTCTTGAGTCGACTTGTCTTCTAGGGTTATTAACCAATTAATTAGGGTTTCTTCTTGCTTCCAAAAATATTCTATTCTCATCAGGTTTACACATGGAGGTAAATACCTCCCACATCTACCATAATATCAATACTCTAGACATGTCCTTCACAGAGGAATGTCTTGTTATCTTCATTAGGATCTCTAGACCCGTGTGGCATGAAGGTATCAAGTTTGATGTCACATATTTTAGGCATCGCTTACCTTACCATGTGGCCTTTTAAATCCATATAGAGTACACAAAAATTACCATCAAACACATTGTAAGTGATGAAGGTGCTATGATGTGCATGATTTCCCTAACCTTTTGGAAATCCATTGGCTCTTTGAATCTATCCCAATCTATGACTATGTTGACAACATTTGATGGGCATTCATTTCGACCCCATGGAATTCTTCCCATTTTTCCAGTCCTGTTAGGTGGGAAGACAATGGAGGTTGATGTTGAGGTGGTTGATGTGCCCCTCAAATACAATTTACTACTAGGGAATAATTTGACTTATTCCATGGCATCCATCGTGTCGTTTGCTTTCCGCACTTTATGTTTTCCTCACGAAGGGAAAATATTGATGATTGATCAATTGTCCTTTATGCACGCTAGTCCTAATTCATTGGTTGGAACTTAGTTCCATGTGATCAACAATTCTCAACATGAAATTGAGGATGTTGGTGTCATAATGTATTCCTCTCTAATGGGTAGCTTTGATTTCATGGCACCAATTCACCACATTCATGCCATTTCTAGTGAGTCTTCATCGTCGATGAGGTTCATTCCTTTCCGTACTTCGTATTTCAATGATCCTTGGACCCTACCTTCCCCAACTATGTCATACAAAGGTCAATCACACATTGGGATGGAAATTCCACTGTCAACGACATAAGTTACGTATCAGTCTATTCTTGATGCTACTGCTGACCTAGATTCTTCCTCCTTGTGGATGAATGAGGTGGATCATATTCCAAAGCCTATATGGGTCATTCAATCATCTTATTCGCATGATTTACTCGATGATACTTTACCTTCATATGAATCCATCTTAGAGGCCATGTATGGTCCTAATAGGCCTTAGGATGATATGGATCATCGCTCTTATTTCCTCCCAGAGCTTGTTAAGATCGAACATGATCACTTTATAGCTACATTGAGTGAGATGGTCGGTCACATTGTGGTTCCATTATATACGCATGGTATTTATGCCAAAGGAAACATAGTGAATATTTCTCCTATAGTGACAATCGAAATCTCTCATATTCTTGGAAAAATTGAGAACACATATATCGATGCATATTGTTTTACTGAAGAAATTCATATCTACATCAATATCTTCAAAGAGTTTTGTGATGTATTCGCTTGGTCATATGAAGAGATGCTAGGGATCAACCCCAACATTGTCGAACATGATATTAAAACCTATCTAGATGCTAAACATGTTTGAAAACGTCTTATAGTTGTTAATCCTAGGAAGGCCCCTGCTATTAAGGCAGAGGTAGAGAAGCTACTTAATGTTGGTTTCATCTATCTGGTTCCCTTGACTAAATGGGTGTCCAACCCCATTTCCGTAAATAAAAAGCAAGGAACCATTTGCATATGTATGGATTTTTGAGACCTAAAAAAGGCTTTTCCTAAAGATAACTTCTCGACTCCTTTCATTGACCATATTCTTGACAAGTGTGCGGGAAGTGAATTATTTTATTTTATGGACGTATTTTAAGGGTATAATCAAATTCAAATCAAACCTGAGGATCAACATAAGATGACGTTTATATGTCCTTGGGGTACTTTTTCATACAAGAAAATTCCTTTCGACCTTAAAAATGTTAGAGCAACTTTCCAACATGCCATGACCTTTTCTTTTCATGATCTCAAGCATATTGTTGAAGCTTACCTAAATTATATTTCTTCTCACTCTTGCAAGAGAGTTTATCACTCCACTCACCTTTGATTAGTATTTGAGAGATGTCGTTACTATCGCATTTAGTTGAACCCTCAAAAGTGCATCTTTTGCATTAGGTATGGTTGTCTTTTAGGATTTTTAGTGTCTAAGCATGAGATCATGGTAGATCATATGAAGGTTGAGGAAATAATTCAATTGCCTCCCCTGTGCAACATTAGACAACTTCAAGGTTTACAGGGGAAGGCTAATTTTCTGCGTCGATTCATAGTGAACTATTCCTTTTTAACTAAGGGTTTCATTCATATTTTGAAGAAGGATACTCCGTTTATATGGGATGAGTGAGCCCATGAATTGTTCGATGCTCTTAAGAAATCTTTGGTATCGAAACCTCTATAGAAGCCTCCAAACTACAGTAGAGACTATTTTATTTATATTGTTGTGCCTGAAGGGATGGTTGTTATGGTTCTATTTCAGGAGGATGATGAGCTCCATGATCACATTGTCTACTATCTCAGTCGAAACCTAGTCAATCATGAACTTAAATACTCTCACGTAGAGAAACTAGCCTTGGCCACTGTACATGCGGTTCAAAGATTACAACATTATATATTACTTTGAAAAAATACCGTAGTTGCGAATATCAATCCATTTCAATACGTCCTCACCAAGTGTATCATAGGGGGGAAATACAATAAGTGTATTGTTATTTTGAAAGAATTTGATCTCGATTTTGCTTCGGCGAAGTCTAATAAATCTCTAGTTTTTACTGAGTTGATATTGGACTTCCCTCGACTAGATGAGGACATTTTTCATGAATATTCATTCATGGATGAACATATCTTCCTTATCTTGTCTTCAGACCCCTGGTATGGAGACATTCTAATTTATCTTCAAACCTTGAAGCTACCCCAACATCTTTCGAGAGATAATCGACGACGTATATGTCATTAGGCTAAAAACTAACTTATCATTAACAACACTTTGTATCATCGAGGAGTAGATGATATTTTACATTGTTTATTGACTCATGAGGAAGTTGAGTCTATTCTCAATGACTGTCATAGTGGGGCTTGTGGTGGTAATTTATCTAGGCTTGCGACAACCCAAAAAATATTGCGAGTCGGTTATTTTTGGCCATCAATTTTTAAATATTGTGTTGAAGCGGTCAAGAAGTGTCACCCTTTCTAGGTGTTCGCTTGGAAAATGCACTCACACCTATCCCCTATTCACCCATTCATCACCATCAGTCCATTCACCAAGTGGGGGGTATATTTTATGGACTATAACCCAACTTTGGCTAGGGGGAACCAACATATTATTAAATCCGTGGATTACTTTACTAAATGGGTAGAAGCCATGCTTATTGCTAAATCTGATGGTAAGACTACAACTTTCTTTGTATTCAACCAAATTATATCCTGGTTCGAAATCTAAAGAGATATTGTCACTGATCATGGTAATCTTTTTCAAAATGAAATGATGAAAGAGTTAGCATCAAAACTGGGGTTTAAGCATGGTTATTCTTCCCCTTATTATCCCTATGAAAATGGACAAGTAGAGGCGGTGAATAAATCTCTCAAGACCATCTTGCAAAAAATTGTCAGCTAGAGTAAATATGACTGGAATTTGATGCTTTACCCTACACTTTGGGCATACCGAACCTTGGTAAATACTTCCACCAATTTCTCTCCTTTTCAGTTAGTACATGGCGTGGAGTCAATTCTTCTGATTGAATGTGAAATCCCTTATCTTAAGTTGGAAATTGAGCTCCTATTTGAGACATCCGATTTTGAAGAATTTCTCATACACTTGGAGTGTCTCGATGAGCATCGTCAAGATGCCTCTACGACTATCGAAGTGAATAAATGATGTGTTAAGGTTCAATATGATAAGTTTGTCTATCCTCGACAGTACCCTTAGGGTGACTTGGTTCTCCTTTATGACCAAGCTAAAGAACCACTAGGGGCAGGAAAGTTCAACCCCATGTGGCATGGTTCTTATATCATGTGACATATCTTAGAGAAAGGAGCCTATGAATTGGAAGATTATGAAGGCAATATGTTGGATGAGCCCAGAAATGGGCTCTACCTTAAAAGGTATTACGCTTGAGCCCTCAAGCTTGGGCATGAACTTTTATATACTTGTGTATCTTAGTGTATATACATCTTTTCCTTTGTGTCATCAACTTTCTTATCAAGTTTTCCCTTGGTTAGAATATGTCAACAGAATATTCAGTTTACTTAGGATTCGTGGATGGTTCCATTCATCACACGCGGAACATGGCTTTCTTCGCTTGGGTCATTTACTCACCCCAAGGGCCAACTGGTTTCTTCAGGTGGCATTCGTCTGGAGCCATCAATGAATAATGTGGTTGAGTATAGCACCATTATAGATCTATTATGCAATGTCATTTCACATGGTGTTTGGTCTTTAGAGGTTCTCCTAGACTCCCAGTTATTCGTATGTCACTTGAACGACAATTACCGTGTGTGAGATCCTACTCTACTCTAATGATTCCTATGGGTACAAATTTTGGAACGATACTTTGATTTTCTTACTTATAATCACATATCTAGAAGTTCTAATCATGTATCTAATGCATATTCTAATTATATTTTATATTGGAATTTTTCACACAACTAAGTAAAGAAAAAACTTTCCTGCATGTACACATTGTAACATATATAAGTAAATATGAAGACCAAATTTGGTTTTTTATATTTCATCCTTTCAAATTCAAAAAATATGGTGTCATAGTAAAAAATAGGTCTCACACCCTCAAAATACATATATGGTCGGTATATAATATGACCATGGAATCTACGCCTGTGGCACCGGATGCGTATCATGATAGCACACTACAAATTTTGCGAGATGTCGGACGAGGAATACCCATGCATGGGGTACACCCACCACTTGCCACTACATCACCTTTGGAGGATCCTCCACTTGAACCATAGGAATCATGTGTGTCAATCGAGATAGGTTCCCTTGCACATTCTGCAACACTCTCTCCACATATTCACCCGCTTTCTCATCTCCTCGGACCCTCCACTGATGTCGTGGGAATCCCTCTGGCTGTCATGGACCTACATCTATGTCACCAGAGAAAAAATATTTAATTTAAGAACACCAGAGAATTTCCAATATACCAAATGTCCATTGTGCGGTGCAAAAACAAACTACACAAAGAACCAAATTCATAGCTATGCAATGTGCACAATCAAGGATGCATAACTATTATAAATAACAACTCCAAAAGTGTCGCCATGCAAGACACTGACCTGTATTGGTTCCTCGCAGAAGGTGTTGACGGGCGAAAATGAACACTCGTCAACTGGGAGAGTGGATCTGGTCCGGGGTTGTCTAAATAACCCAATCCGTTTGGGGTAACCCACCCTAACGGGTTTAGCGGCTTCGTTAGCCGATCTAAGTCCTAAGAAAATAAAAGAAAACTACTCTAAATGAACTAATCTAAATAATTAAAACAAACTAATAAACAAATCTAAACTATTATATATACAATTTACTATCTAATACTATAATAATTCTATGACATTTAAAATTCAAATATCAACTGAATCAAATCTTAATCACAAATGTACAATATTTATAAATTACAAATTTAGAAGAAAACCTGCAAAAAATCAATTGCAAATTGTCCTAAGACAACGAAACTGTTTTTTGATTTTATAGTTTTATGATAAAAAAATAGAATAAAAACTAACTATCTAAGCTAAGCAACTAAAACACTAACTCTAACTATGTATCTAAACTAATATATTTATTTAAACTACTTAAATAACACTAATAAGCTAACCTGTGATAACGCTTTCCAATTTGTCCTGTGTAAAGAATCTAGTTCAGCTGTTCGATGAGAGGAAACCCACATCAATCCTTTGCCAGCCTCTAGTAAACAGTAAGCAACAATGCTCTTTTGAATATCGATAACAGAACAAACAAGACATAAAAGTTACAACAATCTTATAATTTACAAATCATAACATTTAGATAAATCTCCGTGCAAGGATTTGTATAAAATGATTCAATAAACGAAGAAGAGAAATATGTGATTCATTAACTGAAACAAATTAATTGTTGTATTTTTTAAATAAGAGAGATCAGATATAGATTACACATTAATCAAATCACATCAACCTGCAATAGATTACGATAGCTAAAGTAGTCTATAATCGACTGCAAAATGATATGAATAAAACTTGAAACAAAAGTTTGATATATTGAAAGCGAAAGTTGTTACAAGACATCAACTTTCAT
>ML791209.1:522836-550289 GCA_009831015.1 Picea engelmannii
AGTTAAATTCGGTAAGTAACCCAACTACTCAAGTAGTTTATTTTTGGTTGGATAGTGTACTAGGGGGTTATGTTACATAATTTGCAGTAGATTTCACTCAGCCATACAATGTTGCAGAAATAGACTTTTTCAAAGTTCCGCGTGGAAGGTTCTTGAAATCACTAAATACGTGGAAAAAAATATTTTTATGTGAAAAACATGTGATGATAATGAAGTCAAAAAGATAAAAGGGCTTTGCACACATAGAGGTATCCGGAGGATGACAAGAGGATCATCTGAGAGAAGGAAGAGAGAAATGAAAAAGGAAGGAAGGGACTAAGTATGCAAGAATGTAGTATACTAGAGGAAGAGTATGAGTTTGGAGAGTTACGCAGAGGAAGGAGGTACAAGAGGAAAAAGACCGAGGCTAGGAGAGAAGAGTCAAATAGTGATCTAGAGGAAATAACACCTTGCATACTAGTCTGAATTATGGAGATACCATATATAGGAGGAGAACAAGAGGAGTTTCAGTACAATCCAGTAGTATAAGAGTCGGTAAGTCCTACTCAGATAGGATCCTTTTTTGACTCCACAATCCCATGTACGTAACCACAATTAGAGATAACATTTGAATACTTGTCAAAATATATCATAGTTAGTCATGGAGGACATAATAGTAGTAGTAGTACGCAAAGTCAAAGTCAAAATCAGATTCCACCAGCATCACCAATAGGAGGGACTACACAAGCCAACATGGCAGGAGTAGATAATACTCTTAGGCTTCATGAATTCAAGGGAGTGGGGTCAGAGGATTTGAAACAACACTTGTTTGTGTGCGAAATAGTTTGGGATGCTAAGAACATACAGGATGAGGTTGTTAATATTGGGAAGTTAGTGACAACATTTAGAGGCCATGCACTAGTATGGTATATGAATTTACAAAGTATTACACCTACAAGACAAGACAAGACTTTGGTAGAGATAAAGTAAGCACTAATAAAGGAGTTCAAAAACCCAAAGTCAGAATCCAAGTACATCACCAAAATGAAAGAGATCAAACAGGTACAAACTGAGTCAGTATGGGATTTTGATCACTTCTTTAAAGATGTGATGGGGAGATTGACTTTCCATGTTCTAGATCAACAACATCAAGAGTGGTTCATTGGAGGACTTATACTACACATTCATATGCCCCTAATTCAATAGAAGGTTATGTTGCATCTCGAGGCTCTCAAAATTGCAATGAAACTAGAGGCATCTCCGGTAGGAGATGTACCAGAGATGCTGGAGGAATGGAAAAAGTTTAGACGCAGTTGGATACATTGAAAATTTAACTAGTCAAGCTTACCAAAGGAAGGAAGAAATGAGAATAAGTTTGGTGTACCAAGTGCAGGATCGAGGGCCATCAAAATGAAAAATGCTGAACATTCACGTAGTATTTGGCAGCTGGAATGTTGAATCCACTACCAGGGGGGATAATGCAAGATATGTAAGAAATGGGGCCATCACCGCACTTAGCACCCATTACTACAAAAGTATCAGAGTACACCAAAGAACTTTTTTTGCAATTTTCGCAAGTCAGTAGGGCATGAAGAGAAGGATTTTCGTGCATTCAACCTACTAAGGTGGCACACATCGGATATGTACAAGATCCAAGAAGGGAATGTCTCCATAGAGGGGGGTGGTGTGCAGTATAACAATCGGAGAGGGTTCAATCAGGGGAACAAATGAAACTTTGGTAGAGGTTGAGGTAGAGGGACTTTTGGTAGAGGAGGACGAGGATTGATTATCTATTATAAATGTAATCAACCTAGACACTTGGCCTGTGATTTCAAGAATCCACGTACAATGTGCACATATTGCAGAGCACTAGATCACTCAACATAACACTATCCTTGAATAGTTATGAAGTGGAAGGAAAAAGGAAACCCAAACCAAAATATGAATCAAAATGTGCAGATGATATCAACCGAAAGACGCAATGAAGGACCAACATTAGCAATAGTTACACGCAGAGGAGCTAGAACAAGGATTGATATGACAAATCAAGGAAGGCAACCTGAGAAGTGGGTAAGGAAGTTAGTAGGTCCTTTACCACCATTTGATCCACAACAGGAGAAATAAAAATATCAAAGAGCTAGAAAAGAAACATTGGTATTGCATGGGGGAGCATCAACATTAGAGTTGCCTCGGATAGAATATCAACATGTGCCATAGAATCCAATGACAGAGGTAAGTACACTAAAAAAATTCTTAAGGAGTTGTGTATAAATAATGAAAGATAGGACTGCACTAAGTAAATTATATGATATGATTGATCACTGCACAAAATAAAGAGAAACCCATGTCGCGCAAAGAATTGGAAACCAGGTATTGCGCAGGAAGAGAACCAATGAAGAATTCAGGTTCAATGTGCAGATTAGAGAGTATGATGTGGATAATGTTATCTTGGACTTAGGGTTTGATATGAATGTGATACCTAAGCAGACATGGGAGATGATGGGTGAAAATGAAATAGTATGGTCGCATGTTCAGTTAATATGTGTGAATCAACATAAGATAGTCTTGATTGGGTGAATGACAGGACTACCTGTGAACATAGATGGGGTGCACATCATGGCAAAATTTGAATTTATTGAGATAGTAGATGATATTCAACCATATCTAGCATTGATGGGATTGGAATGGGCCTTCAATAACCAGGAAATTATTAAATTGAAAAGGAGGGAGATGATATTCGAGGTTAGAAATCTGAAAGTTACTACACTGACATCAGTTAGACAACTGAGATAAATGTTGGGTCATATAGGGTATTACAGAAAATTTATCAAAGGATATGCACAGATTACAACACCCATGGAAAATTCACTAAAGAATGAAGCCAAGTTTCAATGGAATGAGGACTGCGAGAAGGGGATGGACACTTTGAAATAGAAACTACTAACTGCACCAATTCTGATATTTTCGGAGTGGAAAAAGGAGTTACATGTACATGTAGATGCGTCATCTATAGCGTTGGGCACAATGTTGTCACAACTGGGAGAATGGGACATATATCATCCAATCACTTTTTCAAGTAGGAAGTTGTCCATAACATAAACAAATTATACCACTAAATAATGAGAAGGATTGGAAATGGTCTATGCGCTACAGAAGTTCAAGAACTACTTACTGGGGTCCCACTTCAAGATGTATACAGACCATTTTGCATTAAAGTACTTAGTCAACAATCCCATATTAGGAGAAGGAATATGCAGATGGTTGTTATTATTTTATGAATATGACTTTGAGGTCATATTAAAACTAGGAAAGTTGAATACAAGACCATATCATCTCTCACACATATTGACCGGAGAGGACGTAGGTAATTTAGATGATAATTTCTCAGATGCGTAGTTATTTGCAATAAGGATGGTGGATGATTACTTCATGGACATTGTGGAGTTTCTACGTATAGGTATGTACCCCTATAAAATGACAGTGCACATAAGAATCAATTGGTAGTGAGAGAAACAAATTATTAGTTGATTGCAGGGAACTTATATAAGTTAGGGGTAGATGGAATATTGAGGTGTTGTGTACTGGAAAATGAAAGGCCGATTATACTTGAAGAACCGCATGATGGAATTGCTAGAGGAAATTACACAGGAAGAGCAACGACACAAAATATTTTATGTGTAGGTATTTGGTGGCCTACGCTTCACAAATATGTGAAGGAGTATTGTTATGCCTATGATGTATGTCAAAGAGTGGGAAAACCATCTAGGAGAGATGAGATGTCATTAAATTCGTTGGTTACGTTGAAATTATTTGATAAGTGGGAAATTGAATTTGTAGGATTGATCAATCCACAAGAAAGAAGATCAGGGGAAATATACAACATCAATGCGACAAAGTACTTGACCAGGTGGGAAAAATCAACAACAGTTATCGATTGAACTATGGAGACTACTACACAATTTCTATTCGAGAAAGTAGTCACAAGGTTTGGATGTTTGTGCATATTACTTAGTGATCAAGGTACACACTTTATGAAAAAAATAATTGCAACATTGACTGAGGAATTTCAGATTCATCATTAAAAGAGTACACCATATCACCCTAAGGCCAATGGCACAGTGGAAGATTTTAATAAGATCTTGGAGAATGCTTTGACAAAGATCTGCAATGTAGGGAGAGATGATTGGGACTTATGAATCCCTACAATACTATGGGATTACATAACTACAAGTAAGAATCTGATAGGGCATACACCTTTCCGGCTTTCTATGAATAGGAAGCAATGATACCGATGGAGTTCACTCTCCCTAGCCTGTGCATTTCTGCAATCACCGAGATCTCGGATATTGGCACGAGAGAGGAGAGGTTGGTGAAGTTAGTTCATCTTGAGGACCGGTTTATTGCAGGATTCCATCAACAGGTTCAGAAAGCCATAGAGAAGGCCTGGCATGATCGACACATTAAGCCAAAGAAATTTCAAGTCCATGATTTGGCACTACTCTATGACAACAATTATATGAAACATCCTTGGAAGTTTTGCATGCACTGGTTGGTACCCTACGTGATCCAACAAATAAATGAGACGGGTGTTGCGCAGTTGGAAACCTTAGATGGGAAAATCCTAGAAGGAATGGTGAGTGGGAGTTGGTTGAAACTCTATAGAGACAGTCTATGGTCTGCGCAGTAGTCTGGGCTATGCCAGTACCTCTGTATTATAGTATGTGTACCATAGTAACAAGAAAAATAAGAAAAACCAAATAAAAAATAGAAAAGGAAAAGAAAACAAATAAAAAGTAGATATAGGAAAAATAAAAAGAGTGTTTGAATACCAAGGTATCAGAACTTGCACAGCTAGATTGATAATCATACATGAAAACAACACTACTCCAAGTTCAAAGACAAGACACGATCGAGACCAACTATGAAGAATACATATGAAATTGCAAGGAACCAATGCACAGGTTGGAAATGAAGAGACCGTTAAAAGTGGTAAGCCATGGAAATGACAACTAGGTGGTTGGCATGATAGGTCATAAAAGCGTCGTATAAGTATTAAATAGGAAAATTCATTGGAAATCATGCCAGATCAACAGTACGAGAGGAAAATAATAAGACAGATTTGGAAATAAAGGAGAATTTAGTTACCAAGTCACCAACTACAATGCCAGATTGGAAAAGGAAGCTAAGGTAGGATGAGACAGGTATACTTGGAACAAAAGCACAAAAAAACAAGAGGTCAGTAAAATCTAATTCATTTTTACATGCAAGCGGGAGAGAACAGAGCCAAACTACCAGAGCCAAGTTAACATGACCTGCATAGACACACAAATCTTGTCCAAGAGTCCATCATATAGGAAGAATGATGCCACCGAGAATGGGAGGGTCGTCCACCACAGCGAAGAAACAACTGAAGTGACTAGTAGCAAATGTAGAGGTTGAGGAGGTGGCCAGAACTTCTACCCCAACGTTACTAGTAGTTTTTCACAGAGACTATTTACCTCCAAGGAAGGATGGCGCATCCCCAGTAAATGTACTGGTGAGTGAAAAGTACCCATTGCCCATAGCACCAGTTCAGATCGATGTAATTAGCGATGAAGACATGCTTAGGAAGGTGGCCAACCTGAATTTCATGGACCACGATATCACTAATACATAAAAATTCCTTGAGTTTTCCATGGATCGGTAATTATGCACAAAGACCACCCCAGGCATAGGAGCAATTCTAGTAGAACCACAGGAATGGGCATTGGGCTTGGACAAAGTAGGGATACTAAACTTATTCAAAATTCCACATTTCAGAAAAAGAATGGAAATTAATTCCTGTGTCAAGGTATTACTCAGTTGTGTTCATGGGGGGCCACTCTAGCTCCATCCCCTAGTATCGAGTGATATGGCACTAATTGCACATATCATAGGTTTTGAAAAAGTAGGAGAAGACCCAATATTATTGTTCCACAAAATGGGAGAGAAATCCCTATCCTAAGTCATGAAAGAAAAGTTTGACACATTCAGAGGAAAAAGGGGTTTGGATGTGAAGCGCTTCAATGATAAGGATGTTAGGTTTATGATCCAAGTTTTTTCATGCAAATTATTGCACAAATGTCATAGAGTCGAAGTGCCAACGACTGTCATTTCATCCACAGAGAAATGTAAGGAAGGTGTTCATATGAACTGGGTGACATTTTTAGCTAACCAATTTGTATAGGATTACACAGAAGCCTAGGAGAAGGGCACTGAATTTCACTATGCGTGCTTACTCATCCTCATTTCGCTGGTCAGGTGGAAAGAACTCTCATATTACCAGTGCATGCGTACTTCAAGTCATAGTCCTTTGGTTGCTGGGTATGACAAATTGTGGCACACAACAATCAAGAGATGACATAATGACAACAATGCCACTTTTTATACCTATTTGAAGCTCATTACTAATGTAGTAGAGACCACACCATGCATACCATAGGAAGCAATCACCGCATACAAGGTGTCGCACGATTTAGAGCCAACATCCACCATCTATATGTGCAAGCCAAAAAGGATCCTGCGTGGCAAGAGTTTCCAACCAGTTACTGACTGTCAGTCGAAGATGTGCACTCAATAATCATTGATTGGGAGGATGATTGGAAGAATCCCACAGACAATCTAGGGCCATTAGAAGAGGATGAAGACCAAGAAAAAAGTGAGGAAGAACAGGATTAGATAAATGGTGTAGGAAATTGTCTTGGCCAATTTTCTTTCCCTGACGCGGGACTCAAAAGAAAGGATAAGGGGCCAGAATAGAGAGGTGGGGCACGAAAGAAAGCTAAGGTGCAGAGGAAAACCCATTTTTGTATCTTAACCAATGATGATATGGATAGGATTGGATACCAGATACAGGATTCTATAGAGGAACTATGGGAGGAAGTTGCAAAGAAACACGAGGACCAAAATAAAAATGTGCAGGACCAACTGGGAATACTTCAACAACTCCTAGAAAAAACATGCGTCATGAAAGATCACAGGTCAGGGAAAGGATCATCCATAGGACCAAGGACCAAATAATATAGCATGCAGACATCCCTAACACAATGCACATGGGAACATAGAACCATACAGATTGAGGAATTTGTGCTAGAGTTTCCAGCGGAAAATTACAAGAGAAAACAAAGGCATTGGGCCAACTTAATATCGTTGTATCAAGACTACCCATCCAAAGAGTACATGACTTACAAGAAGAATTGGTGCAAGAAATAAATCATAGAGGATACATAACGCACCGAGACTTGGACATAATGAGGGACAAAAGATCCCAAGTGTAGGCACAGTACAATATGGCCCTTCAACAAAATAAGAAGATTGAAAGCCAAATGGAGGAAGTTCTGAAGAATAAAGAGAATGCGAAGGATAGGTCCATGAAATAACTACATGAAAAGAAGTAAGTTGAAGCGATGGTATAGAATACACAAGCTGTTGTCCAGAATTTATAAAAGGAAGTTCCAGAAGTTCTCCTAGTCGTAGAGGCCACTATGGAGGAACAATTTTCAAAGATTGGCACAGTCATGAAGGGCTTCAAGGAGAAGATCCAGGATTTACAACTGAGGAGAAGACCCAGAACACCACCAGAGGTGTGAGAAGGTAGAGTGAGGATGGAAACAATAGAAGTTTCCAAGATTAATAAATTCGAAGATGAATGCACACAAATTTGTGAGGAGAGTGAACAGGTATGGGAAGAGCTCATGGGAAACCTGAAAATGAAGGATATAGAGGCCAAGCTGAGGGACGTGAAAGAACAAGTGAACGAGGAAGATGAAAATGAGACTACGCTACCAAAAATAGAGTGTATAGCAGTCATTTTGTTTCAAAGATATGCATATGTAGAAGTGGAGATATTGAGGGACCAACAAAATATCCTTTAGTAGAGACTAGGACCAGGGCAGGAAGAAGCAGTAAGGATTATTGGAGAATTATCCACTATACAAGGTAAGTTCAAACAAGTCATGGTATAAGAAAATAACAAACTCACAGACTTGACCCTGTAGGTCGTTGAAGAGATAGAAGAAACAAAGGCCACAATGGTTAAAGAGGTATAGGTCACTAAGGATGCCTCTCAACCCTTCATTTCATCATGGAAGAACAGGAAACGGTCCTTAGTGGCTTGAGATGATCCATAGTTGAGTGTTAGGGGCATGTTGGATAGGTAGTTTTGGATGCAATATTAGGAGAGAAACATAAGTATAGGGAAAGTGCAAACAAATAAGACACATTCCGCAGGAAAGTGCATAGAAGGAAGAAAGCGCGCATGAGGAAGACAACACACAAACAAAAGAATAAAGAAAGAGAGTGAGATAATAAAGCGCGAAATAAGGATGACATCATGACATTCTAGAAATAGAAGAACAACAAAAAATCTGCATGAAGAGAGAAAGGCAGAAGAAAGCAATAGGACAACCAATTAACTGAACTGGCCATGCACTATAAATGGGCTATTTTTGGGATACACTATGGCTTTAGCCCTAGATTTTGGGGCATAAATATGTAACGAGATTGGAGATAGAGAAGAAGTAGAGAAAGATCATGTAAGAGTCATGAATGTAATAGTCAGTTGGCTAGACGAAATATGAATAAAGAGACAGTTTAGAGATGATATTGTGTCTTGTGTTATTTACTTGTCTATGTGTGCTTATGAATGATGTTGTTATGATTCGTGGACTAGACATAGTTTATGGATTACATATGGCGCAATATTCATGACTGTGACTGTGAATAATCTCTGTAATAATCAGGAATACATTAAGTAGAGGAATATGAATCATAGAAAGTAATACTAACTAGAGTTGAATCGTCTGCATAAATATAACAAGGACGAATGAATCAGTTTCCTGTCTCCCTTTCCCTTAATATTGCAGAATCCTAGTTCTTGCAGTCCCAATAGATACCTCAGGTGAGACTTCATCTATGCAATCAGGTGATGCTGAAAGGGTTGATGTTTGGTGGGTTTGTTGGTCATAGGTAAACTGAACCTTGGGTCTTACAACTCATGTGCAGAACAAGTTAAGCCAACACATTCCATTCACACACACTTACACTTTAATTGGTTTCTTAGGAAATACTTATGTACTTGGGTATTGGCACACCTAATAGGGTTCTATGATGGTCCTCCCATACTTAAACTTGACCAACTACATAAATTCATAAGCTACTGTGAAGTTTGAAGAAGATACCTAATGTGAATTTCTGACGTGGATTTTACTTTAACTTGTAACTCAAATTTTTAAATTCTAATGACTCTTGTATCCATGATGGTTGGTTTCACCTAACTCTTTTAGCCCATGCTTGATGACGATGCACCCTTTGACATGGTCCTTTGTAGGACGTTCATGGTGATTCTCCCACACTTCATGAGGACGTTAAACAATGTATAGGGGTTGTTGTAGCCTTAATGATGAGCACTAAACCATGTGATCACTTGGCACATGTCTTAACACCCTCCAACATACCTTGGACCTTGGACGTTTCACTTTATAGCTAGTACATTTCAATGTGAGATTGAAATGTCATTCTGAGATGGTTTAGATCCCTTGATGATGTCACACACACCATGAGGACGTTGAGGCTTGGATTGATGATGTGGCATGTGATGATGATGGTACACTTCTTGGGAGGGGTCATGGAGATTTTCCTTTTGATGATGTTATGCATTAGCTTGAGGAGGTTATGCATGTGATGGGACATCACATTTGAGGAGCACCTATGATGATGAGTTGGCATCTTTTGATAAGTAGATGTGACCTTATTGATGAGGGGCATGACTTTGAGGATACCTTGCACCTTTTGGGGAGACATGACTTTTGGAGCATTTGTACCCTATTTGGAGATGATGTCAACCTTCTTGAGCCTTCTACACTCACATGTGTGGGATTTTTAGAGGATGTTTTCATGTTTTAGAATTATATCTTTATATTAGAGTCATTTTGGGGATTGGCCTAGATCTATCCACCTTGTATCATGGATTTCTATCGTTTTAGGGGATTTTAGAGAGGTGGAACACTTGGTTTCCTCATAGAAGTAGAGGAAGTGCTCCCTAATTTGTAAATTGTAGCAAATTGAGTAGGTCAATACTACTTGTCTCTTATATCTTTTCTCTTCTACTATGGATTCCTTATGCACCTTCTTGGAGAGATGACCTTTGGATTCTTTTTCAAGTTTGATGGATGATTTTCATGGTTAGGGTTTCATGGATGAACTTTGGTTTACGTAGTAAGTGTTCTCTCTAAATATTTTTTGGTTTATTTCTTGAATGTATTAACTGTAAATGTGTTTATCGAAGTGGTGATAATGCATGTTCCCTTGTAATATTTCTATTGAATAAATTTTATCTTGAAACCCTAGGGAGGTTTTTAGTGGATTACCTTCCCTCGATATAATTTGTTTAAATCTTTTTAATGTTGGAGATATTACACATCCACCTAGTATATCCTATCCTATGTTTATTTTTCTATGTTGAGGGCCCCTAGTTAGATATATTCTCCCCTAGATGAGGGAACCACCTCCTCTTTAGTCATTACTGAGTTGTATGCCATTTAAATTAGTGGATTCAAGTCATGCATGGAAACCTCAATATCATCACCAAGTGTTGCATTCTCGCCTTGGGATCATAACCAAGAGGGTGGACTCTTGGGATCATCACTAGTAGGGAGCAATTGATATGCATGAGGCTTGTAGGGCATGCTACATATGCATGCATAATATTATCTCCACTCCACTTGTCCAGACTAGTTAACTGATGATTGTATGGTCGGTTAACTAGGACTAGGTGATAAATAACACAAGTTTCTATCAATGTGTGTCCAAATCTCTCTAGAAGACTACTATGGTGCATTAGTTGGCTCATGTAGCTTATATTTGTTGTAATTTATTCACTCTTTGAGTGTGGATTAATGATTAATACAATTCTTTATTCTTTCTCTTTGTCTCTTCTCTCTCTCTCTTTCAACTTTGCAAGTTTTGTGTGAATTGTTGCTAGCTAGATTCTTTGTGTAGGTTTCACTCCAATTCTACATGGTATTAGAGCCCACAAGTTGCTAGGAAGAAGGAGTGTAAGCACTCATTTGCAGGTACATAAGATTGAAGCAGTTAGAATGGATGGAATTACTTATTTCATAAGTATTTCTTACACCATACAATTATTTCGATTGGAAGCCAAAGATTTGTATTCTTCTAAGAAGAAGAGGCTTATATCAAATAACCATGGAAACAGAAATAGAGCCCACTTCTGCCAATGAGAAAAATAATTTTTTCAATAGACATGATATGGATTTTGGACTTATCTACATGTATGCTTCTCCTAAAATACAACTACATGTAGTATCACTCTCAACTCTAGACATAGTGTGGATGAAATTGGAGGTCCTATTCAGGATAAAAGAAGATTTTAAAGAATGCATGCTAGAGATTGAAAATACAAAGCCAACATAAATTCTATAAGAAGAATAAGCTTCTTGGCTTCCTCTTGAAGTACATTCAAGAGTTGAAGAAATTCCTTTGCTTGAATCTTAGGTACAACATGCAAAAATTTCTTTGCTTCCTCTTGAAGAAGATCACATAAATGATACATCCTATCACTCAGATCAGATTTCAGATATGATTTCAAAATCATATTTGGAAGCACATGTGCATGCATGTGTTGATATAGAACCAAGACCCAAATGGGAGAAGTCCATCATACCGATAGTCGATGATCTTATGGGTGACCCTATCGATCCTAGAAGGATGAGATCCCAATTTGAGGGATATCCACATGCTCTCATATTCATAGATTGAGTAATTCCCATGCATTGCTACATGGCTCTAGCATCCGACTCTTAGGCCTATGTAGAGGCTGAAGGAAATCTGTATTAGAAAATTTCCATAAATGAAGGGGATTTGGATCTTCTTCCTTCCAATCAGAGAAAGTGGATGGACACAAACATCTTAGTGGTGAATTTATTTCATCAAATCCACACAAACATCTACATATACATGAAAAACTTCACCGATTAGATATTTCAAGCCTTATGAGGTCTCCTTGGGGTGAAGAACATAGTTTCCTAGTAGTTGTCCTCCTTTTTTCAACATTGTATCTTGAGGTTGGGTGGGTTTCCCATGAGTTTTTCCCTCTTTTCTCTTTTTTATGTTCCATTTTTAACAAATGAATTGGAAAATGGGTACATAAAATGGCTTCTTGTTGAGACCCATCATTACATACTCCATAGTAGTTATTCAAGGGGGGTGTTGGAGATCTTACACACTCACCTAGTATTTCCTCTCATATGTTTATTTATCTATGTTGAGGGCACCCCTGGTTAGAGATATTCTCCTCTAAATGACAATATCCCTTGCTAGATGAGGGTGCCACCTCTTCAGTCATTACTAAGTTGTACGTCAGTTATACTAGTGGAGTCAAGTCATGCATGTAAACCTCGGTATTATCACCAAGTGTTGCATGCTCACCTTGGGATCACCACCAAGAGGGCACACTCACATTCACTAGGAGGGTGCACTTGACACACATGAGTCTAGGAGGGCACACCACATGTGCATGCATAATATTCTCTCCACTCCACTTGTCTAGACTAGTTAATTGATGACTGCATGGTCGATTAACTAGGACTAGGTGGCAAATAACTCAGGTTTTTGTTAGTGTGTGTCCACATATATCTAGAATAATACTATGGTGCATTAGTTGGCTCATGTATCTTATATCTATTTTATATTATTCACTCTTTGTGTGTGGATTAATAGTTAATACAATTCTTTATTTTTTCTCTCCATCTCTTCTCTTTGTCTCTTTCAACTTTGCAAGCTTTGTGTGAATTGTTGCTAGTTATATTATCTCTGTAGGTTTCACTCCAATTATATAGTTAAAGGACATAGGGAAATTTTCTAGGGTTTGTAGTGGACTACACTAGTTTTCATTCTATTAGGTAAATTCCTAAGGTTTGTAGTGGACTACTTTAGGGTTTTATCTAAAGATTCACCTTTGTCTCCCAAGAAAGTTCATAGTTTGACTCCATATGCCCAACAGTAATAAGAACATTGGTCTTATATTCGTCTAGAAATATTTCAAAACCTAATTATTCCTTTGTTTTACTATTCTAGGCTTATATTAGGGTTTGTAACAATTCTTATCCAATTTTCAACCATAAATGTGCTTGACGTCTAGGTTTATTGGCATCTTTCACCTTAAAGTGCATATTGTCATGATTTATTGCATTTCTAATTTGATTTCCAACCCTTTAGGGGTTGAATTCTTTCATCCTTTAGAGTTATTACAAGTCATTTACTTTTCAATAAGTAATTGTTAGCAACACCCCAATTTAGCTTGGATTTTCGGCCCTAGTTTATTGTATGCTTAACTTGTTCAAGGGTTGTTTTATTTCTATTGTTATAACTTGACATATTGTTGTAAATTGTTATCTTTCATACAAGTTTTATAATAACCATATATTTTTCCTCGATCTATAGTGTTTGGGGTACTTCCTTGACCTAATTTAACTTTCTAGATATCATCATTTATCTCAGATACTTCACACACTTAAATATGGAAATTGGTTTATTAAACCACCTAATACTTACTTCAAAAAACCTTGATCTAGTGGTGGTAAGTTTGAGTAGCTAATATAGGAGGTTGTATACTTGAGTTTGTCTTGCTATAGGATTCCTTGAGGTTACTAAGGAAGCCTCCCTTTCGTTGGATTCATCCTTCACTATAACGAGGGAAATGATTGCTAAGGTGATAGTGGCAATACTTCCAATGTTACATTTATATTAGCCATTGTGAAAGGCTTTGCACAAAGGTGCAAGATATTGTGATAACAAGTATGAACCTTAAAATTTATACAAATACATAAATATTAACATGGGAAAGAGGTAAATTGATTTTATATTGAGTTTTATTAAAGTGTTTAACTAAATTGAAAAAAATAGATATGAAATAAAATGTGAAAAAAAATTAGTACGTGTAAATGATTTTTGTTTGACATGAACTTTAACTATTTTCAATGGTACAAATGCATACGTATTAGCATAGGGAAGAGAAAAATTGATTTCATTTGGGGTTTTATTGTAGGGTTGGTGCAAGCTAATGCTTTCCTCTCGTGACAATTGTGATGGAAATTTGGAAAAACAACAATATGTTGACTAAGAGGAATTATTAGATGTAGATGCACAAATTATTAGAATATTGTGTTAAAAGCTGAAATTTAGGAAATCTAATTAACTTCTAGAATATATAACTTTTGTTTATGGAAAATTTATATAACTAAAAAAAAACCACATCCTTCTAAGAGCAATGTGTTACTTTTCGTCTAAAATGTAATTCATATGTTCATGTTCAGACATCAATTTAGTATGTAAATCATAGAATTTCTTGAAACAATTTTTATTTTATTGTAGATAAAAGTTAGTTCCTTTGTGCTACTATTTTTCATATTTTTAATGTCAATTATATTTATATATATATATATATATATATATATTAAATTAATAAAGTCAATGAAGCCTTGACATTACATGGTCAAGCATTGAGACCAGGTTCCAAGGTCTTAACATAATGAATTGATTTTTTCCTTCTAGAGTGTAGGTATCCATTTGTACTTGTGCACCATATAATTTATTTTCCTGATGGGTGAGGCAATAAAAGGTTATGGTAGAAACAAAATACCTATGCATTTTAGAATTACCATACATATAAAAATAAAAATTATTAAAAAATAGAAAACAATATTTTTCTCTTTAATATATATATATATATATATATATATATATATATATATATATATATATATATATATATATATATATATATATATATATATATATGGAATATGCATACAAAGCTCTATAAGTGTGTGTAATTTCATCGATGATGAATATATGGACCATATTTAAAAACATCATTGAAAATGGAGATAATAATAGGGAGTTGAAAAATAAGTGTGTTTTTGTTTATGCACTATGAATCACTAGGTTCACCACTTCTAAGCTAAAACCAAAACAACCAACTCATCCAACACATTGAGGAAAATAGAAAATCTTCTATATTCTTTTTTAATTCACAAGAATGTGGATGTGTTAGTCAAGCACACATGTGTTTTAGTAATAGAATTGTATTTATAAAAACACGCATGTGTTATTAAAACACGCGCATGCTATTTTTACATAAAATAATAACCATGTAAAACTCCTTCACCTTGATATGTTCAAAACAAAGTCTTTGGCATTAAAACCTTTCTTTAATGGAATATGACTTATTTTCCTCTCATAGCCATGGTCAAGGCCCCTAGACCCATCCCCTCTATGTAAAGCCACTTGATGGTGCTTGGGATACCACTTAGAGGTGAAATAACCCATAAATAGGGAATGCGCCATGGTTGGAGACCTTTTTCATAGTTCTCGAGGCTTCAAAGCTTCAGTTTCTTGTGTAAGACCTTTGTTTTCATTTTTTAACATGTTTTAGGGCCCTAGACACATCATTTCCACCCAAAAGGACAAATCCCACTTAGAGGCCAAATATCCCATAAAAAGGTCTTATGTGGTGCTTAAATGAAACTATCATGACGATTGAGCCTAAGAAGATTTGTTAAATGCCTATGTCCCTTGGCATCCTTCCCTAACTATTGTTAAGACCCAAAGAACCATTAGTCTTGTTGAAAATGTCACAATTTCCCTTGGTAAACCACTCATAATCAAAAGATCCCCAAAAGAGGGCATGTTTTGAGACTTGTAGCTATTTTTCATGGTGATTGAGCCCAAGAAGCTTCATTTAGGGCATAAGGCCCTTTTTTTCCTCCTCTAACCATCATTAAACCTCAATACCCATTCTTGGTTCACAACTAAACTGGTCATGGTGCCCATGTCCCACTTTGAGGTGATTGATACAATACAAAGGTCATATGTGATGGTTCGAGTATTTATCCATGGTGCTTGAGCATGAGAAGTGAGATTTAGGGATAGAATCTTTTTTTCCCTACCTTGACTATGTGTAAGGACATGAGACCCATCCACGATTCCCAAGACCTTGTAATGGCACCCATATTCAACTTGGATGCCAAAGACTCCCTAGAAAGGGCTTGTGTCATGGTTTCTCAATGTTTTTTATAGTTCTTGAGCTCAAGAATATTAAATTAGGTAATACATTTTTTTCCCCTCTTAACCATGTTTATGCCTTGACATTGATTTCTAGTGCACAAATCCTACTCATGGCACCTATATCCCACTCAGTGACCACAAAACCCCTACAAATTTCTTGTGTGTTAGTTCAAGGATCTTGAGATCAAGAAGCTTCAAAAAGATCCCAAGTCACTTGGTTTAATTATTTGATGATAGTAAAGTCCTCACAATCCATCCATGGTATTTAAAACATTCTAATGACATACATATCCAACTCAAATGCTAAAGACCCTAGGAGAGGTGTGTGTTTTCCATGTTTTTCATGGTGCTTGAGTCTGAGAATCGTTGTTCATGGCCTAAGGGTCTTGATCTCCTCCCTCAACATTGTTTATACCTCATGAACCATTCTTTGTTGATCCAAAAGTCTTTATATGTAAAAACAACTCTTAAATACACATAAACATCCAACTAGATTCGGTAAATGAAGATCGCTTGATTGTTTGCAAAAACACATGTGAATATGATTACTCGTCCATAAACTTTATTGATATTGATGAATGCCTTGATTAATAATAAGATAATATAGCATAAAATAAAATAACTCAAATTACATATATGGATGGCATATGTCACTTCATTTTCAAGTCCTCTTTAGATAGTAAGATTGTTCTCCATCATCTCAAAATACCAAATTACATTACAATATGGCGCATAAAAATCTAATTTTGAAGACACTCCGAAAATCCACTACTGAAATGCAGAAATGGATTTTACCGTTGAAATCCTTGTGAAATTATGAGAAGAATAAGTATAAAGTCATCCAAATTTTGAACAAGGGATGAAAAGGCCCATTTTACACATATAGCGAGACTATGGGTCTCATACATGAAAAAATGAGATAAGGATTTTACAATTGACCTTTGATCGCAGAAAATACTTCAAATTCATGATCCTTGTGGAAAAATGAATCCAACAAATATAAAATTGCCTACATTCAGATAAAGTGCCTTATGGCACATAAAATGAGACAACGCCAAAACTTAGACAATCTCTTGCATGCACTTCAATACAAATCCATATTGTACTTAGCCTTGGGATTCTTTCTTGCATAGGAATCCATGCACATTGGAATGTGTCTAAAGAGTTGGGATCGGTGCCCATTTAATAGGTCTGGGTCTCCAACTTCCATCTTCATTAGCTGCAACTTAATACTAATTTGGAAGGAATATCGTAATATGTGGAAAATGTGACGTGTTGGTTACAAACTTCAAGATATAATATGAAGTTTCCCGATTTGATCCCTCTCCATAGCACATATTCATTGGTTTTTTTTTCATATGGTTATATAAACCATATATAGTATGCATATGGTTACGATGGTTGTTACATTCAATATATATATGGTATATACCATATATTATATATATGGTATATATTTAAACCCATCGCATATTCATTAGCCCCCCTCCGTAGTTATAACTCAGTCATGTGGTGTTTTATATGGACCAGGGGCTAGGGCTATTCCTTGACCCCCTTTCCCCACCAAATTAACCATTACATAAATTCAAATATAACTCGTGCAATAGTTGGGTTAAGTCAGAAGCGATTGCATGATGGTAATGGAGATTTTGTTAAGTCTTGGAGGGTTATGGAGATGGTTGGTTCTACCCCCATCGACTCCATAATTTTACACAACTTAAACCAATATTGGCCAATGGGAGGTCGCCATGTGATGACCTCTCATTCACTGACCTTGCCACATGTCACCATATAATTCGACCACTTGGATGTACGGTCTTCCAACTCAACTGCCAACTAATTTGCCACGTCACCTACTGTACGATCATGTGCCCCATGTCACCCTTGCAGTGGTTACATGTATCACCTATTTTTGCCCATGTACTTTGACCTTTGACATGGTTGACCTAAACTTTGACTTCTTATAACTTTTTCATAGGAACTCTGTTTGACTTGTCATTTGCGTCATTGGAAATCTGACGATGAGCTCTACGAAATGATGTCATTTTAAAGAAAATTTGAGATGACCAAATTTTGAGCATTTATGGATCCCCTGGGACCTCTGTGAGAATTCTAGTTCCTCCCGGACCTCTATGAGTGTTCCTTAGATCCTCCTAGATCACACCTCCCCAATGTAGGACTTTTGGATCTCCAAAATTATGGATTATTTAGAAATGAAGTGAGAATGATTTCACCTCACTTGTCCAGTATCATCCATCCATCCTACTTGGATAACGAGCACCTGACTCACCACAACCATAATGAAGACCGAAAAAACACTGCGGACCAAGTTAATCGTTCCCTTAAATTCACAAACTCCTCCATTCATTGTTGGAGTAGCCGATCATACTCCACTAATTAGTAATAAATTGAAAAACAAAATTGAATATACAGATGTAAAAGATAATGAACCATCAACATATTTTCCCTTCTTAATAGGAAAAAAATCAACCATAGGACATGTTCTGCTTCCAACCGTAGCCTATAAATATGGATCCTGGATACTAGAATTGACTAGCATGTGCCCTGTAGTGAAAACTGTCAAATTCATCTTCATTTCATGAGCTCTTACAATGAATTCAATCCCATCCTTGAAAACATGATACTTGTTTTGTTCTCTATAAAAAAATTTCCTTCATGTCATACAAGTATGGAATTCCTAAAACCATCCCTCAAATGCCAAGTGGAACCATGCCTAACTCTACCTCATCAATGAAACTGGATGTGATCGCAACCGTAACTTGCATTTCTTAGTTACCTGTACCTGAGCATTATCAAAAATCCAACCCAAAAGATATGGTCTCGGATGAGGCCTAGTTTCCAATCACAAATTCTGAACAACTTGCTATGAAATAAGATTTACTTGTGATCCACTATCAATAAGTGTATCAATCTTAGTGTGCTTTGAAATAACTTGTAAATGAAACAGTTCTTTTCTTTTCTTTCCATCAAGGATTACATTAGCCTTTGTAGAAGAAGTATGCAAACTGAAACTTGTAACAAAATATTTACCTTTGATTCCCATATATGTAACCTTAGTTTCATCCTCAGAATTTGATCCAAGATCCTGCACCATGGTCATGGTCTTCGATTTACCCTTTCTAGGTTGAGCCCACTTTGGTTTCAATTTTGGACGCAACTTCCAACAATTATTCTCATCGTGTCCTTTCTTATCGCATTGAGAACATGTAGGATTATTCTTTTCATCCTTCTTCACTATATTTGTCTTCTTACTCTTCCCTTTTCCCTTAGACTACTCCTTGAATTCATGTGGCTCATCTCACACATCCTCAACATGTTTTCCTATGTTGGCTTCAAGATGTGTAGCTTGTATCGATACTTCATCAATATTAGTAGGATTAAACATCAATATAGTATGGMAAAKATATGAGTGCATACCACCAATATAATTTAGAAGAGTCTCAAGAGTATGTAATGGGATTCCCAAAGACAATGCCTTCCTCTTAAATTCTTGTGTATAAGCTTGAACATTTTTTCCTTTTCCTTGCCTTAGATGTTGCCAAGAAACCATTGATGTTTTCATGTAAGCTAATGAATAACATTGCTTTCTTAATGCAACAGTAAATTCAATCCATGAAGAAATGATTTTACCATGTTGAATAAGATAAKCTTGTGTCCGACTTTGCCACCATATCAAAGTTGTGTCGCTCAGGCGAAGAGTAGCCAACTGTATCCTTGAAATGTCATGTGTGATTTTTTGTACACTACAATACACTTAAATCTATTTGACCCAATTATCCAACTTATTTACATTCAACTCTCCATCATAAGTAGGCAAATGAAACTTTACATCTAACTTTAACAAAGACAAATCATGAGGATGAGAAGACTTCTTAGAATACTTTTTCCTCTTATGAGAAGAATGTTCATTTCCATTAGAAGATGATGATGATGATGATGCATATGATGATGATGGGAATGAAGGAGACCCTGGAGGTTCTTCACCTTCTCCTCTTCCTTTAGTTGCTTCAATTTTTACCATTGTTTCAAATGGACCACCTTTATTTTATGATGAATTGCTCTCCTTCTTTCTAGGTCTTCCCACAAATTCTTAACCATGTTTTTCATTTCAAGGAACATCCTTCAAAATTCCTTATCAGCCTCAGATAAACATTATTCATGCTCCATTTATCCTCTTCAAGTGAAGCCCCTTGAACCAATTTCAGGATTATAACTTACAAGTTTTCCTTCACCTCGCTTAGTTTTGGACCTCGTAAGCATTCACTTGCAAATAAACGTCAAAACCAGCTCTGATACCAACTTGATCCGAAAATCCTTAGATGTAAAAATAACTCTTAAATACACATAAACATATGACCAGATTCGGTAAATGAATATCGCTTGACTATTTGCAAAAACACATGTGAATATGCTTACTTGTTCATAAACTTCATTAATATTGATGAATGACTTGAATGATAATGAGAAAATACAACAGAAAATAAAAGAACTCAAATTACATATATGGATGACATAGGTCACTTCATTTTCAAGTCCTCTTTAGATAGTAAGATTGTTTGATCTAGGTGGATATCGGTGGCCACCCACCTTTTCCAACTGGCTCAAAACAGTTTTCTGGCAATTTTGGCAATTTACTATTTTTAGCAGTTTTTAAGTTCCAAGGCCATTTTGAGGACCTAAATGAAGGTTTTTTGGGATCGAGCTTCTCAATGATAGAAAAAGGCTCTAATTGATCCCCCAAAATGAATCTCCTTGATGATAACTTTCCAATGAGCTACCTTGCACCCCAAACATAGATCGTATGCCAAAGTTACGCCCCCGGGAAGTTGATACGCCAAACTAACCAAAACGAGGTCCATAAAATTGTTGGCTTTTCATCTTTCAGGGTTAGGGTTTTGGATTTTATTTATGATAAAAAATGCCTTTGGAGCCTCATTGTAAAATCATCTTCTTGTGAATGCAAGTAACCATCACATCTCTTCTCAGAGACAAGATGCCACCATTCTAGCGAGTCTTTCACTCTGTATTTTTATAGTCTTTGTACATTTTCGCTCATTAATAGAAAATTGTGTATTATTGTATCTCTGTGTTTATAGTTTCATATCTAATACATTTAAGTTATATTATTGGATATTTGTGATATCTATGTACATTTATTTATTATATCTCCGCTCTCATTTCGTGTCGAAAATAATCCAGATCATTGTTCTCCATCATCTCAAAATACCAAATTACATTACAATATGGTGCATAAAAAGACAATTTTGAAGACACTCAGAAAATACACTACTCAAATGTAGAAATAGATTTTACCATTGAAATCCTTGCAAAATTCTGATAAGAATGAGTATAAAGTCGACCAAATTTTGAACGGGCCAGAAAAGCCCTTTTTACACGTATAACAAGACAATGGGTCTCATACATGACAAAATAAGATAAGACTTTCACAAATGACCTATGATCACCAAACATACTTCAAATTCACGATCCTTGCATAAAAATGAATTCAACTAGTATAAACTTGCCTACATTCAAACAAGGTGCCTTATGGCACGCAAAATGAGACAACACTAAAACTCAGGAAATCTCTTGCATGCACTTCAAGACAAAATCCATATTGTAATTAGCCTTGGGATTCATTCCTGCATAGGAATCCATGCACATTGGAATGTGTCTAAAGCATTGGGATCCACACCCATTAAATAGGCCCAGGTCTCCAACTTCCATCCGCATTCGCTGCAACTTAATACTAATTTGGGAGGAGTCCCATAATATGTGGTAACTATGGCATGTTCGTTAAAAACTTCGGGATATAACCCAGAGGTTCCACATTCGATCCTTCTCCATAACACATATTCATTGGTTTTTGTCTCATATGGTTATATAAACCATATATAGTATGCATATTGTTACGATGGTTGTTGCATTCAATATATATATGGTATATACCATATATTATATATATGGTATATATTTTAACCCATCGCATATATGGTATATTTCGATCATGTGGTGTTGTATATGGACGAGGGGTTGGGGCTAGTCCTCAACCCATTTTCCTCATCGAATGAACCATTACATAAATTCAAATATAATTGATGCCATAGTTGGGTTAATTCACAAGCAATGGCACAATGGTATTGGGAAGTTTGTTAAGTATTGGAGGGCTATGGAGGTCACGATATTGACCCCCATAGACTCCATAATTTTTCACAACTTAAACCAATATTGGGCAATGGGAGGCGACCTCTCATTGGTTGACCTTGACAAGTTTCACCATACAATTTGACCACTTGGATGTACGGTCTTCCAACTCGGCTACCAACTAATATCCCATGTCACTTGCTATACAACCATGTGCCACGTGTCACTCTTACAGTGGTGACATGTGTCACCCTTGCAGTGGTGACATGTGTCACCCTTGCAGTGGTGACACATGTCACCTCCTTTTTCCCATGTACTTTGACCTTTGACCTGGTTGACCCAAACTTTGATTTCTTATCAATTTTGCATACGAACTTCGTTTAACTTGTCGTTTGCGTCATTGGAAAGATGATGACGAGATCTACGCAATGATGTTTTTTTATAGACAATTTGAGATGGTCAAATTTTGAGCATTTATGGATCCCTTGGGACCTCTATGAGTGTTTAGGATTCTTGTGGATCATTGGTACTCAAGACCTAGATTCATTATGTCCATATCCATTTATTAGGATAAAGATATCCTATAGGGGTTATTATCTCCCAAAATGAATCAGTCAATTTGTTCCATTTTGTAGGTGATAGCATGGTCATAAATTAGGGTTCTATATAAATTTTTAGAATTTAGAAGTGTCAAAACATAGGATTTGAGATGTTATCCTAGAAATAAATCGATCCTCAAAAGGTCTTTTCAAAAAATCAAGAAAAAGCCTTTCAACAACTAACATCTGTTTTGAAGTTGAAGTTAGCTGGTGAAAGTCTCAGGTTTCAACGGCTAAAGTGTACTCCCAATAGCAAGCGAGCTGGTGAAAGCGTTAACATAGGTTTTCCTCCAATGACTCCAGAAACCCAAAAAATATACGTCGGACACACGCCATACAATCATCATGGTGAGCTAATGGAAGAAAATGAGTGGTGACACCTTTTCATCACATTCTAGCAGGACATCATGATAGATTGTGCTCACGTATTTCTTGCGGAAAATAGAGGAGGGGTTGAGGAGGTGACAAACTCTTAATCATCATTGCAGCTACAGGAAAAAGTACCAACTATCTGATGACATCAAATCAAATCATCATTTCTTATTTTAAACTCACGGTGTTCGAAAATTCCATTATGGGGTTTCATATTTCAATTGATAACACGGGGTATTTTTCACCAACGCCAACCCTTTTCCTTATTAAGAAGATTATTTTGTCAACCGTGTACAAATTAACTAGTGATTAAGTTGCAGATGGCAAGGAAGCAAGGAGGACTACTTCTAAGGAAAGAATTAGACAATTTATCTTTTTTGCAGTCTTATCCAGAGGTTCAAAAGCGTTTCTCAGACGCAGGTTGTATGAGATATGTGGAAAATTTGCAGGAGGGCTATCACCAGGCGATAGCAGAGACTTTTGCAAAGTCATATGATGGAAAGAAAGCTACAGTGGGTTCTCTAGAACTGATAGTTTATGAAGCTTCCATTGCTTCAGCAACTGGCTTGCCCAGAATAGGCCAAAGTTGGTTTAAAACAACGGTGACCAAGAATTTGGATTTTAGATCATACCTCCAGACAAAATTCTGAAGTATAACCTGGAAGAAAAGTATCCCTGTTTCTTACCTTGAAGAGGAATGGCAAGTTTTGTTCAAGGGCATTCAGCTATATATAACCTCAGAGGGAAGGTATGACAAGTTTATGTTATATCACTTTAGACTCCTATATCACTTCAGAGGGAAGGTCCTTCTAAATTTGTCTTTCTTTGTTCATAAAATCCTAACAAAGGTGTGTAATAGGATCAGAGCCAAACCATTCAGCATCAAAAATTCCCTTTGTCATTATGGCCTGAATAAAATGATCATCTTGGAAGAATTGAGACAGAGAGAAAGAACTTGGCAGTACTTTCTCTTATGGGAAGGTTTTGAGACCCAAAATCAACCTATAAATGAAAATAAGAAAGAAGGCAAGAAGCAACAAACCCCTCAGAGTAGCTCAAAGAGAAGGAGAGCTCTTCCAAAGTCACAAGAAGAGAAAAAGTCTAGCATGAAGCCCAAGAAAGTAAAAAAGAAACTAGATTTCGAAACAAACCCTGAGCAATCCAAAGTAAAGAAAGTTAATGTTCTAAATCTGCCATACAAAGATTCAAACATAGAACCAGAAAAATATGATGAAAGTCCAGCCATCAAAAGTCCAGAGAACTCCATGCAACCTGTTATAACCCTATAATTTATAGGATCAACTGTTGATTGTATTTCTTGTCCCTTTAGTGTTTTTTACTTGCAGAGACCACTGTAGAAAGAAAAGAAAAGAAAAAGAAAAAGAAAGAAAAGAAATATAAAATGAGAAAAGAATAAAAGAGGGAATAAAAGAAATTAAATGAAGCCCCATGCAATAACAATGGCTTGGTCCATACAGTCTAAGCATGGCCAAGTCCATTTAAATTGATGTTGATAGTATTAAAGAATAATCTTGGCTAAACTATCTAAACTCACTCAAGTAAATAGGCCAGCTAGAGAATAAATTTGACCAAATTTCCTAATCTTGGTCAAATAGACATTAGGTAGAGTATTTTCTTAGTCCAACAGTTTAATCTGGGCTAAATGTCATAGGGAAGTAGGTTATAACTTAGGTTAGTTGGCTTGATTTCAATAAAACATGCTTGATGATCTATGTCAATTCATATATTTGAAGTTTGAAAGTATTGTACCTAACCCCCATGGTGTCAAAAGCAGGAAAAGCCGAGAAAACCCACAAAACGGCCGCAAGCCTAAGTCTCCACTACATAAATGATTTTGCACTAGCAGATTAAAGAGAGCGCATAGATGGACGACCGAGACACCGATTCTTAGATCAATGGTTGGGATATGATTCCGGACCCGCTCCCAACCGTTATTCCTTTAATGGTGTGGGGGGGTCCGGAATGGTGAGTAACAAGAAAGCATATCTGAACGGTCGAGGCATTGGCGCCCCAATCCACGACCGAGATATAATTACAGACCCCCCCCCGACCATTCTGCCTTTAACAGTGGGGGGGGTATGGAAAGTTCATTAAAGGAAGTGATCATTTCTACGACCCAACATCGGGCACGCGGATGGACGACTGTCAATGTTTTTCGGACCCCCTAGACCATTCTATTTTTAATGATGGGGGGGGGGGGTATGAAATGAAATGGTTTTATGGTAGGCCCCCTACTCTAACGTGGTAGGAATCTATTTCACTTTCCTAGCATACCATCGCTGTATCATGACATCACTTCCACTTTCTTCCCCTAAGAGTCCTATCTCATAACTTTGTAAGTCCATCCCCCCTGTTTCACCCATCACAAGTCCCCTCACCATTACTGGTCTCCAATCAACACCCTCCACGCCACTAGGCCGTACTCGTCACCCATTTTTCATCTACCATCTCAATTCCCTAATGACCTGTTGGCCATTTATTACAGGTTAACTTTACCATTAGACCTGCTGATCTGTTCCTGTGCCCAATGGGTATCCGTTCACCCAAAAATAGCCCTTCTCTTTCATTCACCCATTATTTCTCTTATCCTCACACCAGAAGTTTCCTTGTCCCCTCTCTATTTCAATCAACAGCCCAACCATAGCCATTACCACTAACTTTTGTTTGAATTGCAGGTATTCTTCATAGCTATGGTTCCAAAGTCCAAGAAAGTAGAGGCCGAGGAAAATCCTTTCCTCCATCCTCTGTTCAACCTCGACAAGATCCCATTGGCCGAAAAAGATCATCTAATATCAGATACAAGGTGCAAAGTTGATTTCGCAGAGCTGCAGTCATGTCTCAAAGACATTTTCTTAGATTAGAATGATGAAATTGGGCTCTGGGAGTCCAATATTCCTCTATATCTTTTCCCCCAGGTCCACCATTTCCCTGAATTTTCCCTCAAATTCCAGGCCCACTACCTTTCTGACTAGAGAGCCATAGTCTCTTCATCAGGAGAAACTCTGTTCTTCATCACCCCAGAGGCCATTGATCGGATGATGCAGATACCTAGAAATGAATCTACCTCCCCTTTCAATCTTGAAACCATAACAGAGTTATACCAGAAATTATCTTTTCCTCAAAGAGCCCAGATATTTGAATTGTTCTTCCCACAAGATGCTCAGTTTCCCAAATCAAATCCCCCGTATCCTTCCTCCCTTTTATGAAAAAAGGGAAACCAAGTTATCTCATCACTCTGTTTCCTGCTTGGTTATTTTTCAGACGAATGGGTGGATGAACCTATATTAGTTTTTCGGTCCATTTCCTCTACTGAGGAAATGCCCACCACTCAGTTCAATTACAACACCTTTTTAGCAGACAACATTCACGATCAGTTCTCAAAATTCACCACATAAGGCATGTTTCGGTACTCCTCCATATTGACTTACATGTTCATTTTCTTTCAGGTAGATAGGTTCTCTTTCTCGATGCAGAAAATGGAGAAGGACGAGAAGCCGCAGGCGGTGACATCTTGGACTTCGCTGCTCAGGTGAAATTCCATAGAGTTTGGTTTTAAATAGTTCATCGAGCAGTTTTACCACCCAATGGTGAGCATTCTTAGTGGCAGACCAAAACCAAGAATAAATGAGGAAATTCAGAGGATTTTACCCCTCTCGGACCTTGCAAAAACCGGAGATTGGTATCTTTACCAAAATCACACTGAGATCAGGATATATGGATGTGAGTTAGCTCCATACAGCCTGCCCAAGTATTTACCCTTGAGGATATTTGCCCTGGAATACATAAGACAAATGATAAATTTAGACGACATACACTTTGTGTCTCTGAAGAAAAAACAACAGCTCAGAATTAAAGGGAAAATAGGATCTTTTATCTACAATAACCGAGGCATCGGGGAAGAGGCAGACAAGTTTCTGAAGGAAATGAAGTTTGACGTTAGTTTCTTGTGGAAATATTACCCTTTCGGGATCATTTCAGAGATGAGGGTAAAGAATAAAAACATTCCCTATGTTCATTCACCCAAGCCCAAAATCGAGAAATTCGCAAATCAAACGGAGTGGGAGGAGAACACTCTGGAAGAGACAGAAGAGCAGTCTCCTTCTCTTATTGTCACATAAACAAACAGGCCATAGTTTCCAAAAAAGAAAAGGCACAGGAAGGATTCTTCACCTTTTGTCATCGAAGTCTCGGTCGAAGATTTCCAATTATACAC
>ML791209.1:617639-629317 GCA_009831015.1 Picea engelmannii
TGGGCTTCGGGAGTTTCAGCCTCCTCGCTCTCGTTTTCATCCAGAATGTTTTCTCCTGGAGTTAACAGATCCCTACCGCATGTCCTCCTAGATCAAAAGTCGTCATTCACTTCGAAGCTCTAGCTCTACATGCATACCGCCCCAAGCTCTGAAATGAAAAAATACATGGCAATGATTAGTTCAGATATGTGGCACTCTCGTCAGTCATGACACATGGCATCCATCTGGCGATGACACGTGGTACCCAGTCTAGGCACCTTTGGGCATATCATCCACTTGTTTCCAAGTGACACGTGTCACCTCTCTTTTCATGACAGGTCAACGTAGTGACGTTAGACCACCACGCCAGATCATCCTTAGGGAAGTATTCTTGTTCAGTGTCAAATTAGCGCCATCTCCCAACATGGTTAGAATGATCCTAAAATTGGCAAGCGGATAAACTTTAGTGATGGCACTAAATTCAGTAGGAGTTCCCAAATCGCAGATCGCGACCAGATCAATGACCATGTTTCATTATGGGGACGCAACATGCTAGAACAATAAAATTATTGAGCGGTCCCGCAATTGAAACCGTGGTATAGTAAAAGAGCTACATGGCGGAAGGTGGTGAATTGCAGGCTCAAAAGCGGTGTGAATCCAAACCGCCTTTAATGGCTCCACAATCACGTGCTTATATAGCATCTAATCCAAGAACAGTGTGTGGCCGTCCTCTATTCATTAAGCCTCGTTGTGATCTCGAGAGAAAGAATTTAATGAAAAAGGAGTTGTGGTTGAAATCTCGACTCACTCCATAAATATAAGGCATGGAAGGTCTGGTCACGGAGACTGAATTGTTAGCTCGAGGTACCCCTATGGACGTTTTTTCCTGCAGGCCCATGCTGATCCGAGCTCGTGTCTGATAGAAGGATGCATGCACAGTCTGACAGAAGGATGCATGCACAGTCTGACAGAAGAAGGCACAGACGAAAGGCTTTGAATGGAATGGCCAGATCACACTCTTGGTAGTTATGGACTAATCAAAGTATAAATAGATCAATTCAAAATTTTATTAAGGGGATCAACTGGTTGAGCTGAGTTCCCTACTATGTAATTTTGATGCCAAAACTATTCTCTGGCTATGTATCAAATTTGAGACTTTTGCATTAATAGAAGTCATCTTCTTTCATCTCTTTGTTTAAAATGTGCTGAAACAGTCGGGCATGGAGGATCCAGTCGAGGGTGGTGGTTCTATTGTAATGTAGGTTTGATTACAGTAGTGTTGTGACCAGTTTTAGTTAGCTACCTTATTACCTTATTTCCCCTTATGATGAAAGGCCCAGGCATGGAGGATCCAGTTGAGTTGTTGTAGTTCCATGATAATGTAGGTTTGATTATTATGTTACTGTGACATATTTCAGTGTCTGAAACTTGAGTTCAAGAGTGCTCTTGGGCCTGATTTTTTCTTCACCAAGCTGCTTGAAAGTTGGATGCCCATAATAGTCTTGTTCACCTCTCTCACTAAGTCTTCCTTCTGCTCACACTTAAACTCAAATCACTGACTGAATTTAATGAAGACCTCACTTCCCTGTGCATTGCTTGTCTAGCTTTTGTGATTAAAATCATTCTTGTACTGAGTTTTGTCCATTTGACCTCCACTCATAAAACCAACATCCACCAAACATTCTGATGGGTACTGGTCTTATCCTCTTGCAATCAGAGGGTGATTCTCAGTTCTAACATTAATGGCATCGTTGTCGGGGACGAAAGTGAATATATCTTCCCTAGGGGAATGAAAATGACCAGATCTGATCTTTGATGGTGAACAAAGACCATACACATTCAGACTGCATATCATTCACCCGACAACTCCATGATTAAAGAATCCAGTGGTGACTCCAATTTTTTAAGAATTCATATTTTCAGATGGAAGCCATTTTGGATTGGAGTTTTGCTTCTTTTAATTACTCTTTTGTTCCTGATTTTCCAAATGTTGTTCCTACTATGAATGAGTGGGGTGATTTTTTGCCCAGATTTAGAGAACATACAGATGACAACCCTACAAAGCATCTGCTTGAGTTTCATGAACTCATGCATCAGTGGGGAATACATCATGAATATGTCCATGTTCTCATTAGAGGGAGATTCTCATGAGTGGTATCGATCCTTGCCCCTTGCTAGCATCTCCTCCCTTGAACAGTTTCATGCAACTTTCAATATGCATTGTCAAAAATTTTATTCCTATGAGTTAATTTGTCATAACTGTTGTGAGGAGTATAAAGATTGTGTTCAGGATATAGCTGATTTTTATGAAGGCAGTGAGAATGAAGAAGATGCCTTGGATGAGGAATCGATTTTTTCTCTTCCCTGTTCATCTGCATCTGATGAAAACTGTGTTTGTTGTCTCGGTAAGGAAAGTGCATAAATTGATTCTGTTCTGGAAGCTGATGTTCTTTGTAGCCCTGTCTCTAAAAATCCTAGATATGATCAGCCTTATTTTGACTCATATGATGATGATAATATATTGCTTCCTGGATTGAATCTTGAAAGGTAGCATGTGTTTGATAATAAAGAACAATTTTCTCATGTTGGGCAAAAGATACCTCTTGTCATTTCATTCAAGACTCCTCCTCTATTTGATCATTATGGAGACAATGATGAAGATGCTGAGGTGTTTTTTGAAGAGAAAGGCATTAGCATCCAAACTTCTTATGAAAGTGAAAGCTTTTACCAAGAGCAGCATGATAAAGATAAAGAGCCATCCATTTATATACACGAGGATATTTCTTGCCATCAACTAGAAGATGTGATCAGAGTAGACCAAGGAGAAGTGGATGAACAGGTTGCATCATCCTTTCACTCACCTATGCTTGCCACAGACATTCAGCCAGATGTGAGTAGTTGTAAGACATAGCATGCTTTCTGTTATAAACCTAGTAAGTTATGTCACCTATTTTATGACCCTATAGGGGAGTACATGGAGTTGCATTTTTTCCATGTATTGAAGCCTCTAAACTTTATCTTACCTTCAACACTAGGAGGAGAGTTGAATAATGTAATCGATTTGTTGTCACAGTTTCATTATCCTTTGTTGATCAGTGACAGAGTAAATAATTTTTTAGTTAGGAGGTTACTTGAATGGCTCTGGTGGAAGTTAGCTTTCACCTAGCACTTTGTAAAAATAAGTTAGTGTAGGTTTTTAGATAAATAATCTCCTTCTGGAGCATGTGTGTTTTCTTTATTTTCAAGAAGATAGTGTACATATCAGCATGTTTTCCTCAGAAAGATGTATTTGAGCTCGACTCCACAACCCAACGGCTAAGGTACTGGAATTGCGCGTTCTTGGTAGCTCGCAGGGAGCATGCCATCCACTGC
This sequence comes from Picea engelmannii, assembly GCA_009831015.1. Taxonomy (NCBI): domain Eukaryota; kingdom Viridiplantae; phylum Streptophyta; class Pinopsida; order Pinales; family Pinaceae; genus Picea; species Picea engelmannii. Next base: position 620,991 of record ML791209.1, read on the forward strand.
GGAGCCAAATGTTATCACATAAAGATGTCAAAAGGTCGCAAAACAACCAAGTTCGTGGTCTGCGCAGTGGATAGCCATGAGCACAAAGTGAAACATTCATAATAGTCCATTTCAGGCTTGAAACACAAGCAAGCAAATAGGCTCGATTTTCAAAGGCGGAGATCCCATGAAAAGTTCAGATCAACGGCTCTCAGGCATTCGAGATTTCAAAGCAACGCAAGGATTAATGACTAGACAGAGGATACCAATTTCTGAAGTAAATCTGAGCCATTGAAGGTTGAGGACACATGGAGGAAGATCCCTCACTTCAGAATATTTACTTCTAAGGATTGTAAGAGATATGCACTAAAAAGTCCTGAAGCTCGAACTCCCGAAGTAATCGTGAGCCATTGATCTTCACAGCAAGAAGCAAGGTCCATCCAAGAGTGGCATGTGGTAACAAAAGTGGGGCTTTCCAAGATCGTAGATCACGATCAGATCAACGTCTCACGTGTATTTGGCATGTCAAAATTGTGTGAGGATTGGTGGCTAAACGGAAGCCCTAGAGTTGCAGATCAAGCACCACATGTCCTTCTCCATCAAACGATCAATATTTACTTCAGGAATACAGACTTTGGGAGTTTTATATCCTCCCCTCTCGCTTTCATCCGGAGCATTTTCTCTCGAATTCCACAGACCGTTGTCATGTGTTCATCCAAATCTAATGGTGGTAGTTTTCTTTGGGACTCCGATATTTGGGATTTTCAGCCTCCTCGCTCCCGTTTTCATCCAGAATGTTTTCTCCCAGATTTAATAGATCCCTTCTGCGTGTCCTCCCAGATTGACGATCATCGTTCACTTCAGAGCTCCAACTCTACATGCATATCGACCCCGAGCTCTGAAATGACAAAATACGTGGCAAACATTAGTTCATATATGTGGCGCTCTCGTCAGTCATGGCACCTAGCATCCATATGGTGATGACACGTGGCACCCAATCCAGACACCTTTGGGAATATCATCCACTTGTTTCCAAGTGACACATGTCACCTCTCTTTTCATGACACGTCATCATAGTGATGTCATACCACCACTTCAGATCATCCTCCAAGAAGTCTTCTTGTTCAGTGTCAAATTAGTGCCATCTCCCAGCACAATTAGAATGATCCTAAAATTGGCAGGTGGATAAACTTTAGCAGTGGCGCTAAATTCAACAGGAGTGCCCAGATCGCATATCATGACTAGATCAATGACCATGTTTCATTGCAAGGACGCGACATGGTATAGTAAAAGAGTTGCGTGGTGGAAGGTGGTGAATTGCGGGCTCAAAAGCGATTTGAATCCAAACCACCTTTAATGGCCCTGCAATCATGTGCTTATATAGATTCTAATCCAAGAACAGTGCGTGGCTACCCCCTAGGCATTAAGCCTCGTTGTGATCCCGAGAGAAAGCAATTAATGAAAAAGGAGTGGTGGTTGAAACCTCGACTCACTCCATAAAAAGAAGGCATGGAAGGTCTAGTCATGGAGACTGAACTGTCAACCCAAGGTACCCCTATGGATGGTTTTTCCTACAGGCCCATGTTGATCTGAGCTCGCGTTTGATAGAAGGATGTATGCACAGTCTGATAGAAGAAGGCACAGACGAAAGGCTTTGAATGGAATGGCCAGATCACACTCCTAGTAGTTGTGGACTGATCAGAGTATAAATAGATCAATTCAAGATTTTGTTAAGGGGGTCAATTGGTTGAGTCGAGCTCCCTACTGTGTAATTTTGATGCTAGAACTGTTCTCTGTTTATGTATCAAATTTGAGACTTTCTCATTAATATAAGTCAAATTCTTTCATCTCTTTGTTTAAACTGAGCTGAAACACTTGGGCATGGAGGATCGAGTTGAGGGTGGTGGTTCTATTGTAATGTAGGTTTGATTACAGTAGTGTTGTAACCATTTTTAGTCAGCTTCCTTGTTACCTTATTTCCCCTTATGATGAAAGGCTCAGGCATGGAGGATCCATTCGAGTTCTTATAGTTGCATGATAATGTAGGTTTGATTATTATGTTGTGACATATTTCATTGTCTGAAACTTGAGTTCAAGAGTGCTCTTGAGCCTGAGTTTTTCTTCACCAAGATTCTTGAAAGTCGGATGCCCATAGCAGTCTTGTTCACCTGTCTCACTAAGTCTTCCTTCTACTCACACTTAAACTCAAATCACTAACTGAAGTTAATAAGGACCTCACTTCCCTGTGCATTTCTTGTCTAGCTTATGTGATTAAAATCATTCTTGTACTAAGTTTTGTCCATTTGACCTCCACTCATAAAACTAACATCCACCAAACATTCTGATGGGTACTGGGCTTATCCTCTTGTAGTCAGAGGGTGACTCTCAGTGCTAACAGATTGTTAAAGACACCTTGAATGATTCAATAACGAAAATCAATTCACATTTATATAACATTCTCTATGAAAAAAAGTGAAAGATGCCCCCATAGAAATAGAAAGTAGGTCAATCTCCTTCCAAATATATGTTGGTTGTGGAGCCTAATTATGTTCCTGATTCAGAGGTCCTTGCTTTCAACCATGTTTATACCCCATGAAGACTTTACACTCTTCCACGCGAGGGAGTGCAGAGGGGGGGTACCCCCTCTGCGAGTTCTGGGGGGTTCGGGGGCAGCGTCCCCCGAAGGAAAAATTGCCTTGTAAATGTATATTGTAATTTCATTGTAAATCTGGACTGTTCATTATAAGGTCGCAGATCTAACGGTAGAAATTATGTTAGGGTTTTTTTCCCCTAGAAGGCAACCCTCTGTTATGAGGGAAATGTATTGTGACTATGCATTATGGCGAGTATTGTATTCCGAGAGAGGAGACTGTGAGAGAAAGAAGAGGAAGTTACAACAGTTTTTTTTGTAGGTTGTATCCCTTCATTTGTTGGATAATAATAAAGGAATAACCTAGCAATTTCTCTGGTGGACGTAGCCCACACTGGGTGAACCACGTAAATATGTGTCTCTATTGTATTGTGTATCTTCTGTGTTTTGTTTCCGCATTTGTTTTATTTTATTGCTCCACGGTCCTGTTTTTCTAACAATATATAACATTCAATATATTGGAAAGAAAGTGAATCAATATTAAATTTTTTCAAGGTTCAAATCTCTCTCAAGACAGGTTGCATCTACTATTAAGATGGGATTGCTAAGGTAAATACATGTTGCATATATTATTAAGATGGCATCGCTAAGTCTAGTGTAAGTATAGGACATTGTTCCTCGCTCTAAGTTCGTTGACTCGTTCACTAATAGACTTAGGTAATGGGGTGGGGTGACACTACATTCTGATAAGTGGAAGCTTCTTATCAAAAAATATTGTGGTTTATTATTATGGTAGATATTTTTTCACTTTATGTTATGGACTTATAAAGTATTCTCTCATTTTGATTTATTAGTGTTAAACTAGGTTACACATCTCATTCATACTAGATTGTACAATACACCTTGCATCTCTCAATAAAAAAATGAAACGCTAAATATTTGTGCTTACTTTATTTGAACATGGTAGCTAGAAGTCTTAACAAAAAAGGCTAAACATTATATATTTTAGACCTTTTTATGTTTTCCATCACCAAAATCTAGCCAAACAATCTTTACCAAAATATTAGTTTTAGATTGATGAAATTGTTGTTTTTAATGAAGAAATGGATTCAACACCCTCGAATATTGCTAGTGCGACCATATTGTGTAATATTAACACCCGATATATGCAATTTTCTATCAACCCATTTTTTTTTACTTTTTTATTTTTAGGTCAAAAACATTGATTTCCCTTCTCATTATTTTGAGTGGTCAAAAAAAATGTTGATTCGTAGTGTGTTTAGACTACAAAAATTTTAATTGCACCTTACACCTTAGTGTCGACACACCTTTCATATGCTAATATTTACAAGACAACTCAATATTGAACTTGATCAACCTAGGTTTGATACCAAAAATAAACAAAGCTCACTCAACTAATGGCATATTAATTGGGAAAACTTAATTTGACTACTAAGATATCCTTATACCACTAATTAATTGTGGCATACTGATCCAGGAGGATCCTCAGGTCTAGAAAATGCTCAAAAATGAAAGTTCTTGGAATAGGATGAAACCAATTCCATTGCATCTGGATCGTCGCATTGATTCTGGCCATATATTTACTTCCTCAAACATACATCGTATGCGAGAGTTATCACACTCTGATCAATTTCCCAAACAGCCAAAAAGTCAACAGTCAACAAGAAAAAAATTTGATGTTGGCATGGCATCGTTACACATGGCAGTTGACCGTACAGTGACATGGCAGAGCAGTGGCATGCTGACTGGGTAGGTGGAAGACATGGTCCAATTGGATTTTGACAAGTGTCACTTTTGTGGGCGAGTTAAACAGTGCCACGTGGCACCCCATCATTTGTTGGTAGTTGTAAAAGGTATGTTGGACTCCATTGGAGTCGACCTCGGGACCTCCGGCGTGGGGAAGCACTTTGGGTAGGTCGGGTACCAATCCGCCTGCGGTGTGACTTGTTAACCTATGGCACATTTAAATAGTTAAAGTGCATATGGTATGGGCGGAGGCAGAAAGGGGGTTAGGGTCTAGCCCCAACCCGCTGTTTGGTTACTTGTCATACACTCGGATGCGGAACCACTCAACACTACATACCACGTGTTAATATTTGGCGCAGGGGATACGTAATAGAAACCTACCACTATGTGAATTGGGGGGTGGTGACCAGCGGCCAGGTGCACCGATCGGGCCCTGGTCCTATGAACACACCATGCGACTGGAGCTAGCAGAGGAGACACCAACACACAACCCTAGGGGGTTGGCGCTTGGCCATATGATTCCATATGACTATGTAAAAGGGGCATGCACCCAAGACAGAGGGGTTGAATTTGATTTTTGTAACAAAGTGGATCTTTTTCCTATAGTTTTGGCCCATATTGGACATTTTTGGAGATTTCTTGGCCATTTGGAGGGGGATTTGATCCCAGAAAGAGGCCAGATCTTTGTGGTAAGTTGGTCTTCTCTAACTAAACCTAAAAAATATATAAACTAGGCTTATTGAGCTTGAGAGGGTACTTTGATGCAGGGAATGTAAAGAGAAGTTTGAGTTAATGGCCCATTTCTCATGTTTTGAGGGGCATTGAGTCATGTTTTAAGAGGAGATTGTTGAGGCATGTGTGCATATGCACAAGGAGGTATTGTACAACAGATTAGAAATATGTTTGTAACAACAAAGATCCATTGTAAAGAGAACTTGAGCATTTGAAGATCAATTAAGAGGTCCTCTACTTGGAAGCAGGCCCAGAGACGTAGCCACACATTGGTGAACTTCGTTAACAAGTTCTTTGTGTCTATTTATCTTTCTTATTGTTGATATATTCTCTTATTTGCATCATGGTTTATTATGGATGAAATCTTTAATCATTCACAGGCATCAAGTTAATGTCATTTTCTATTAATTCATTTCCTTTTTGGATCAAGTATTTTGGTATAAGAGCTTTGGCTGTATTGGATGGTTTAACAAGTGCAGGATTGGATGCTCACAAGATCTAAATATCGGAGAGGAGAAGGATCTTTGGCTGAATTCATTTCATAGATAGAATGAGTTTTGAGAAAGAAAATAATGGCTTTGGAAGGAGAAACCTCTCGACGAACTAAAAAATTCGAAGAAGCATTTTTCTCCATGTCAAAAATGGTCAAAGTGTTATATGATGATTTCTTGGAGAGAAAGAAACCTATTCTAGGAGAACCTTTTATGAAGGGGAAAAGTGAAGGGAAAGGAGAATCTTCAAAGCATCCTCCTTCACCACCTTCACCACCTTCTTCTCCTTCTTCTTCAAGTTCTACTTCAAATGCTAGTTCTCATTCTACTACACATACTATACAAAAGAAAACACATAAGCATAAGTCTAACATACCTTTGTTAAATCTTGATGTTAAGTTTGAGTTGCCTTTGTATGATGGGGAACTAAATGCGGAAAATTTAGATAATTGGATAAGACAAATTGAAGTGTATTGCAAGATACAAAAAATCATAGATGAGGAGACTATGATCCATCTTGCTAGTCTCAAGATGGGAGGAACCACCCTTGTGTGGTGGGAAAGAAGGACAGAACATGATCTTAAAAAGTTCGGTAAGACTCTCTCTTCATGGTTTGATTTTACATCTTCATTACGAAAGCAATTTTATCCTCTAGCTTATATGCAACAAGATATTATGACATGGAAGAACTTTAGGCAATTAAAGGGACAAACAGTTCAAATTTATACATAGGAGTTTCAAAAAAGAGCTTTATTGTTGGGAATACCATTGGATACTCAAGAGACATTGCTTAAGTATATAGGTGGTTTTCATAGCTATTTACGACATACCATTCTTATGTTTAATCCAACTAGTTTAGATGAGGTATGTGTGCAAGCGAATCATCTTGAATCTAGAGGCAAGAATGTAAATGTTGATTGTGTAAAACCATTTAAACCTACTGAAGGAAAATTCAAAGGCAAGGGTAAAGAGAAGTTCAAAGGGAATAAAACTAATACAGTGAAGAAGGAAAAACCTACATGCACTCATTGTAAGAAAGAAGGCCATAGTGAGGATCTTCGTTGGATCCTTCACCTAGAATTGAAACTAGCAAAGTTCGGAAATAAAGGGAAGCCAAAGACTACTGCAACAGTTCAAAAATATTTGGGGTCCGATTCGGGAGATGAGACCAAAGTCACAGTCACGGGAATCAAAGGTAAAATTTTTGAAGCTAGTACAAGTTCTTCAATTCAGTATTTAAAAGTTGATAATGAAGTTGATGAGATGAAATGAACATAAATTATTCACATAGGAGTAATTTCCAAACATACAAAAATTGATACTCTATTTGACAGTGGCTCACAAGTAAATTTGATATCAGAGACAATTGTTAAAAAGTTGGGATTAATCACTAAACCTCATAAGAAAGCATATCATTTAGGATGGATTCATAATGATAATTAGTTGCAAGTGAATAGACAATGTGTCCTAAAGTTTTCAATCATCCCTAGGGGGTTGGCACTTCGCCATATGATTCCATATGACTGTGTAAAATGGGCACACACCCAGGCCAAAGGGGTTGACTTTGATTTTTGTAACAAAGTGGATCTTTTTGCTATAGTTTTGGCCCAGATTGGGCATTCTTTGGAGATTTCTTGGCCATTTGGAGGAGGATTTGATCCCAAAAAGAGGCCATATCTTTGTGGGAAGTTGGGATTCTCTAAATGATCCTAAAAACTATATAAACCAGGCTTATTGAGATTGAGAGGGTACTTTTCATGTAGGGAATGTAAAGAGGAGTTTGAGTTAATGGTCCATTTCTCATGTTTTGAGGGGCATTGAGTCATGTTTTAAGAGGAGATTGTTGAGGCATGTGTGCATTTGCACAAGGAGGTCTTGTACAACAGATCAGAAGCCTATTTGTAACAACAAAGAGTCATTTTAAAGAGAACTTGAGCATTTGACTATCAATAAAGAGGTCCTGCACTTGGAAGCGGGCCCAGAGACGTAGCCACACATTGGTGAACTTCATTAACAAATTCTTTGTGTCTATTTATCTTTCTTATTATTGTTATATTATCTTATTTGTAGCATGGTTTATGATGGATGAACTCTTTAATCATTCATGAGCATCAAGTTAATGTCATTTGTTATTAATTCCTTTCCTTTTTGGATCACCTACATACAACCCTCACTAATTAACCAAGAATGAATGATTCTTGAACCTCTCAACAAGGTAGATAATCAATTGTAGGCCACTTTAGCCACAAAATATCCAAGTATGGATCTGGTTACCTAACTCAATCTAGGATAACTATGTTAGTGGGTGTGCTCTACCCACTAGTTCCCCTCAACCACATGAGAAAGCAACACAACTTTCATTGTTGAATGCTAATGTCTTAGCATGGCTATGCACACCTATCAATGGGTGTCCAATGATTCAATTTGAGGATACAAATTAGTGGACAAATTTAATAGGTTGGACTGATGACATTATGAGTACATAAGAATGAATAAAGATAAAAGAAAACAAGTGAATAAAATGTGCACGAAAAAGTATAGAACATAACAATGTTTATATTTGTCAATATTCTATACAATGTTATACACAAGAGAGTGAGAATTTTTTTGTTATGTTGTTATTCTTCTATCATATATAATTTACATAAGAATACATTTCAATTGTAAAATAATATATGTTTCGTTTTTGAAGGAAATTTGATTCCATCATTGTTCATGACTATTTGTCTTGTGGTAGATCACATACTATTATTGGTGTACTAAATTAA
>ML791209.1:650798-666026 GCA_009831015.1 Picea engelmannii
ACTCTTTATTAATCTCAAGATGAATCAACTTACAATGATAATAGAGATCGGCCACCATTCCTTGATCCTGATCCTAGGCTCCTCCTCTTCTTTGTCCTCCAACTGCTTTGCTTGAATTCTCCTAAAGCTAGAGGAAAGGCTAAAGGGTTGGGACAAAACGGATTCAACAATTGGGCAGAGTTTCTTTGCTATGATTTTCCTCCTTTGAATAGTACCCCTACCCCTTCTTTTATAGGCTAGAAGGAGCTAGGGTTTTAGATGAACTCTCGGCCATGCATGGCTGGGAGTTCCAGTTAACTGACCCAAAGATTTTCGTTCCGTCGGCAACTTTCCTGTTTTTTGCTTTGTTAGGTAAACGCGGGCTGTAGTGGGCCAACCAGCGTTCCAATGCGTGCAGTATAAGGCTTGCCAACATTCCAACGTGCTCAGTAATGGGTTAGGGCGCGGGTTACATGACTTAAGAGGTTTTTCAAGAGTTTGTTCAACATGGCTTTGGCAATGAAGGGAAATGAGTTGGCCTGATGCTAGGTAAGCATGTGAGGTGCAATTTAGGGTTATAACAATTTGACAGTGGCTCACAAGTAAATTTGATATCAGAGACAATTGTTAAAAATTTGGGATTAATCACTAAACCTCATAAGAAAGCATATCATTTAGGATGGATTCATAATGATAATTAGTTGCAAGTGAATAGACAATGTGTCCTAAAGTTTTCAATCATCCCTAGGGGGTTGGCGCTTCGCCATATGATTCCATATAACTGTGTAAAATGGGCACGCACCCAGGCCAGAGGGGTTGACTTTGATTTTTGTAACAAAGTGGATCTTTTTCCTATAGTTTTGGCCCAGATTGGGCATTCTTTGGAGATTTCTTGGCCATTTGGAGGAGGATTTGATCCCAAAAAGAGGCCATATCTTTGTGGGAAGTTGGGATTCTCTAAATTATCCTAAAAACTATATAAACCAGGCTTATTGAGATTGAGAGGGTACTTTTCATGCAGGGAATGTAAAGAGGAGTTTGAGTTAATGGTCCATTTCTCATGTTTTGAGGGGCATTGAGTCATGTTTTAAGAGGAGATTGTTGAGGCATGTGTGCATTTGCACAAGGAGGTCTTGTACAATAGATCATAAGCCTATTTGTAACAACAAAGAGTCATTTTAAAGAGAACTTGAGCATTTGACTATCAATAAAGAGGTCTTGCACTTGGAAGCGGGCCCAAAGACGTAGCCACACATTGGTGAACTTCATTAACAAATTCTTTGTGTCTATTTATCTTTCTTATTATTGTTATATTCTCTTATTTGTAGCATGGTTTATGATGGATGAACTCTTTAATCATTCATGAGCATCAAGTTAATGTCATTTTTTATTAATTCCTTTCCTTTTTGGATCACCTACATACAACCCTCACTAATTAACCAAGAATGAATGATTCTTGACCCTCTCAACAAGGTATATAATCAATTGTAGGCCACTTTAGCCACAAAATATACAAGTATGGATTTGGTTACCTAACTCAATCTAGGATAACTATGTTAGTGGGTGTGCTCTACCCACTAGTTCCCCTCAACCACATGAGAAAGCAACACAACTTTCATTGTTGAATGCTAATGTCTTAGCATGGCTATGCACACCTATCAATGGGTGTCCAATGATTCAATTTGAGGATACAAATTAGTGGACAAATTTAATAGGTTGGACTGATGACATTATGAGTACATAAGAATGAATAAAGATAAAAGAAAACAAGTGAATAAAATGTGCACGAAAAAGTATAGAACATAACAATGTTTATATTTGTCAATATTCTATACAATGTTATACACAAGAGAGTGAGAATTTTTTTGTTATGTTGTTATTCTTCTATCATATATAATTTACATAAGAATACATTTCAATTGTAAAATAATATATGTTTCGTTTTTGAAGGAAATTTGATTCCATCATTGTTCATGACTATTTGTCTTGTGGTAGATCACATACTATTATTGGTGTACTAAATTAACTAGATTTCCACAATATTCATGGTGGCAACATGTATGTCTAGTATTCATGCAACTTTTTGAATGCATGGACAACTTATCAAATGTGTGTGTGACTTACCAAGTGTGCATGTTGCTTGTTCAATTCAGGCGTGGGCTCTAGAACTTGATGTGACTTGTGATTTGTGTGCCAAATGTTGTTGAGATTTCACAACATTGCTCTAAACCCTGTGGGGTTATTGTCTCTCAACTTTACCCATTCATAACAATGGAGGCCACCTAGGGTGCTACTCCGTAGACACCATGATACATGATATATGCCTTGGTGCATAAATATTAATCTAGTTTGAAGAAGCCAATGTAGAATATGAACTATTTTTAACATACATAAAATTATGCATCAAATACATGCCATTGCACTCGAATAATCCAAACTATCAACATAACTCTATTATTCAAATGAACATGCATACTACAACATAGTACTAAAATGAACAATGAATAATCCAAACCATAAACATAACTCTGTTATTCAAATGAACATTCATACTACAACATAGTGCTAAAATGAAGAACAAGATCATCTAAACCAACAAAAATAACACTATTGATATTAACAATATGGAACTAAAATGTGGAACAAGACTCCGACCGATATCAAAGATGAATTAGCACTTTATTAGGATTCCCAAATTTCATTGGGATGCTCCACCAACTAAATGAATTATATAAATTCAAGGACACCCACATTAATGGATACCTATCATTAATGGTTACCCATGGTTAGAACCCATACCCATGAAATATACTCTAATCTCTACATATATTGATATATTTCAAGCACAATTCACAAAACTTCAGTGAACGAGAAACTATTACATACATAAATGTATGAGTCAAAGAATAAGTAAAAGACACAAATGTGATTTAAAACTAAATCATACCCATGAGAAATAATACCAAAGGTGATTGTACATTGTACAACAATGATGGATCTAATTATTTTCATCTAAATTGATAGGGTCCCATGAGAATAAGAAAGAACACGTTAAACATTGCCAGACAAACACCAACTATTCCATGTACTTATGGAGTGTCATAACAATTTAAATTTGATGATGGAATTTAGAGCATTCCAAGAGGTAAAGAAAGTGGATATTTGAGACCATGGTTGTAAATTCCTATCTTTGAATGGTTTCAAGCATCTCCATCGCATGATCACCTTGGTGGTTATTGACTGGCACAGATGGACATGATGGAAGGTTGATTGCTAGAAATCTTGTTTTAGGCACCCTCACATGATGGCAAGGCACACCATTGACACGTCAAGTTCCCTTGCTTAGATTGGGTGCACCAAAAACCTTGCTAGCTCACACTAGTTGGACACACTGCTAAGAGAATATTGGAAGGTAAATTGGAGAGGGAAGGAAAAGTTGGGACTATGGAAAATGACCATCTCCAATCCACAAGTATGATGCATGATGAAAATTAGTGGCATAGAGAACTTGACTGAATTTTACAGACTTGGGTGTTTAGGATACAAGTAAACCTAAGGATTTGGGCATTCCACACTTGGGGGTTGTGATAGACAACAAATGTTCTTTTAGGCACAAGAATATGTAGAGCACAAACATGGGATGCACTCGTTGGGTTCACATCTACCAGGAATACACTCATCAAGAACACATCCATCAAATGCACTTGTTGGGTGCACCCTTACCAGGTGCACTTGTTGGTCACAAGGAATTTTTGGCACAACTCCATTGGACATTGGATGGTCAATAGACAAGTCATGAATGGAGGAGTGGCACTATTAGGAATAGTCGAAGTTGGTGATGTGGGAACTTGCATTCACTTGGGATTGGAGAGGATTGCAAGTGCAAGACAAGTCTTGTATAAATATTAGATGCCTCAAATGTTCTAAGGTGTTTGGTATTCATCATCATTCACAAGGAGTGTAAAGGAGATTTGCAGTTTGTGCTAAGTTTAGTGGTTGACATAGTGGGATGAATTTCTTTGGTTAAGTGAGAAGAAGAAGAAGAAGAAGATAAGACCTATGTGGTAGGAATGTGGTTTAATCAAGGGTTGGATTTTTCAATTCTAGTGGGAAGTAGACAGAAGACAATATTGCCTTAGACCCATAGTACATATGTAGTAGAGTTGCATATAGAAGGTTGCAACTCCCTTGTTGTATATCTATAACATTTTCATATAATAAAGTTAAGGAATCCACCTTAGATGGTACATATACATATGTGTTCTAGTATCTTTACTCGGATGAATGTTATGTTCCTTGCACTATTTCTTGTTGGCTAAATATTGAATAATTGGCCAAGTATAAGTATTATTGGAATGTTTTAAAGGCCATGGTTGGACGTGTGCCTATTTTTTAATGAACTTGGTTGACTATGACTTAGTTTCATTTGATATATTGTAGCTTAAGGAAAATTTATGGGTAGACCTTAAGTGAAAAAACATAGTCTGGTTGTATTAGGCACATGCTAGCCAAGTTACTGCAGCCAAGACAAGGTAGTACTACACAATCTCATATGTTAAAATAAACTTAGAAAAAACTCAAATTTATAAAAAATATAAACAAACTATAATACCATAATGATGGTGATATTTGACTCCTAATAAATGACTCTATGCATGGCATGTTTATTAAATTCCACATGTAAGAGTTATATCCATATCTCGATGGTGGAAATATTCACACCTCAAAAAGAATGTGGTAATGTGCATAATCAGTCATGGGCCTACTTCAATATGGAGCATGCAAGAATAGTTTTTCATCATTTCTTTCGGGCTTGTCCTTATACCTACATATTTTTTTATAGCTTCTTTTGGGCTTGTCCTTGGACCTACATTGTTCTTGCAAAGTGTGTAAATATTCCACAAGAGCAATGTGGGGTAAATTTAAATAAATGAATATCAAAGATGTAACACACCCAACCCCTTAAACACCTTTTAGGGATGGGGCATTAAAATTTCACTTTCCTCCATCATCTTGAATCCTCTTCCTTAGGTCTCCATCACCTTCTTCTCATCAAGAGATTTCCAAATAATGTCACCATGCCCAAATTTGAGCCATGGATTGGAAGTTATGCCCTTCTGAAGTTCTTTGAGATTCATTGGTCAAAGGACACGTGGGTCAGTTTCATTCACACTATCCCAAGGTTCCCTAAAGTTCCGAAGCTCCCTAGCGCTCCTACCTCTATGGTGGAAACCCATCCACGATTGATTCCACCGATGGATATTATTCCTCATTCAATGCATAGATCTTTAGGAATTCAACGTTCGGTGCTTCGACATTGAATGCCCCTTTTTCTTTCTACGCACATATCTTCCATAGCTCTGAAGTTACGAACTCTTGAGGTATTTCCATGTGGCTCTGGCCTTCGACCCTTTTGGGAGCATATGTTCTCACATCCTGAGTCTCCCAGAGTTCTGAACTCCTGAACTCTCGAGGTACCATTATTCATCATGTCAAACAACCACACACTAGGGAATGACACATGGCAGAGAATAAATATGAGACATGGCCCTATATATGGGTGACACGTGTCACATTCCAATTGGCATATAAGGCCTTTGAAATGCACGAATCAAGGTAACACATGGCATGTCAAACCTGAATCCCCATCACCTTGGGTGACATCATCATGCCACATCACTCTACACTGACAGCCTTCCAACACCCCTTAGATCTCACGGTCAAGGTGTGTCCACATAGATCCAGAGATCTACCGACTCCATTACTTCGTAACTTTAGTGTTTAGGGGATACGACGTGTAACTTCTTCTTTTATCCTGAAGTAGTCAACTTCAGGCTGACCATGACCTAGATATAATAGTCATGGGAGATCCCAAAGTGTCCCCAGATCTACGGTTTGTGTCACTTCGCAAGTTCGATGTTCAGGGGTTCCTTCTGCCTAACACTCCTTTTCACCTGGAGTGGTCAATGTAAGACTGACCATGGTGTATATCCAATGGCCAGGGAATATCTCGATTTCCCTCAGATCAACAACTCGTGTTACTTCGCGTGTTCAACATTCGGGGGTTCTACCCACTTAATACTCCTTTTCTCCCAGAGTAGGACTTCGTCGAAGTGATACACACAAATCCTTGCAATGGTGGATCGGAAGGTTGGGAAGGGTTCTCGATGGAGTCCCCAGATCAGTGGTCTAGCTCAGGGGTCCCTTAGTCTCAATATTAGGAAACTCCTAGAGGGACACTTATCAACTCAAAACCCATTGGAAAGATATGTGGAACATGCCTCAGGTCTTCGGAATCTCTTTTCTCTGCCACAAATCTGCCACACATGGAATCATCATCGCTCAACACATAGACCCCCACATTCTCCCGATGTGATACACACGTCCCCACAATCAGGCGACTAAGAGGGATCTCAAAGGATTCGAAGATCGACGACCCACAATACTTTGCAACTTCGACATTCAGAGGTTTTGGTTTTATAACACCTTTGTTCTCCCGAAACGGTCAATGCTGGACTGACCATGATGTAGATCCAACTATAAGGGGAGATCTCAAATACCCTCATATCTATGACTCACATTACTTCATGACCGAGAAGATGATTGGGGTTTAGAAAGGGGAAAAATCCCACAATTACAGGTAACTGACCACCGGTCGTCAGTCATATGTCCAGTTACCAGTCGTCCAGGTCACCTTCGACGCATTTTGACATGTAGTGTTCATTCTTCCTAGAGTCCCAAACCACTTAACACATTTTTTAGGGTAGAGAAGGTTTCCATGGACCTAGTCCTATTATTGTGAAATTTGTACTTGTCAAAGAAAAAGGCAAGTGAAGACTAAATTGGCGTAACAAGGAGGATTTCCTATCAATGTCACCTTGATAAGATACCTCTTTCTATTTAGGAATGGTACCTGAAGGAATACATCCCCAGTGACTTGGGGGTTTGAGAAGCCTAAGGAAAAATATTAAGAAAGTCCCACCCCTCTCATAGGTCACTTTGATCAAAAGTTCCAAGGGTTTAAATGAGATGAAGCAAGATAATATTTAAGTGTACATGCCCAAAACAAGACAACAAGAAAAAATGTTATTTGCAAGTACCATGTGATGTTAGTGCTTCATAAAAACCATAGACTTTTAAAAAAATGAACAAGATGATATAAAAGATGAAGCAATAGAAGTATTTATAACAACAATATATATTTAGAAATAGCTTCATAATTATGCATCAATAAATCTTCAAAAATGACAAGAAATGATAACATAAACTTGACAAAATGATAGTAATTGATAGAAGCAGTGATAGCAATGTATAATCAGCTTTAAATCTTGCTTTTAAGATGAATTTGTTGTTGTTATAGATGGTTGTAGCAATATTTTGCAACAAAAACAAACTAGTTAGTAGGTTAGTCTAATCTAAAGTTAGAAATAGTTAGTAAAAGTCTTAAGGTAGATGGTTTGAGAGTTTGTTTGGTCAATCAATCACTTCCAAGGGTATGAACTAGTGTTTTTTAGGGTAAATGGAGTCAAAGTTTGCAGTGACAATTCCTAGAGGGAAACAACAAATTATAATAGCTGAGCTAGAGGAAAGGGAAGATGATTGAGGTTTTAGTAACCTAAGGCCTCAATATCTAAAACCCTTGAAGGAAAAGGTGCTAGAAAGTAGGTAACCCTAGGCCCTAACGATTTCCTTCTTCTTTAGGTCAAACTTGAATTAAATGTATGAAGCTTAATGAAGCAATGCTACTAGAGTGCTACAAAGGTAGGGCTCTAGTATATGCTTCAAGGGAGATGTTCCCTAGTAAAATCAAGTAGGTGAAGAGTTATAAAGAAAAGGACAATCACATGTGCTTTTCTCCTAGGGTTTCAAACTAGCAATATCATAATCTTAGAAATGAATAAGCAAATGTACCATAACCATTCAAAATAAAGAAGGATTTCATATTTTACTTACTTCTTCAAGAATAATCTATCCACAAACCCTAGTTGAAGACTTTCCACCATGAAAATGCAAAAATACACCAAAAATAGCCTCCTCCAAGAGTTGTGCACCACTTAATTTCAACCAATAAGCCTTAAAAGAGATCGAATTTCAGACCTCATAGTTGTGTGAGTGAAAGATGATGAAAAAATGAGAGTCTTGAATCTCTATTTATACAATATGAATGACCTTTAATTACATTTTAGGTCAAAAAGGTCGGCATGGCCATATTACATCAAAAATCCAGTTTTACATAAAATTAACAATTTAAAACCCTAATTTTCCTTTAGGGATGACATCACACCCCTCCTAGGGTGATGTTAGGCCCCATCATGGAATTCTAGGCCTCAGAAGTGAGATGTTAGGTCTCAAAAGGACTCAAAAGATACCACACATTCCAACCAAGTTGTCCTCATGCCAAAGCCCTAACTGGATGACTTCAAGGCTCCATATGATGACGTTAGGGGACTTCAAGGGCCAACGTCATAGTGGAAGGGAAAGACCACCCTAGGTTTAGGACTTCCAAAGTGTCTCTAGTTGAACGTCCTCCCTTTTCTCCGGTGCAAGACTCTGGTATCCCTTTGCCCCTAGTTGGGGTCACAACATTCATCTAGTGGGATTTTAGCCCCATGGAGGTTCGAACTAATCATCTCCCCATATGTACCTATTCATTGGGCATGGTCCTGCAACAACAACAAGTACACCCTCCATGGGCTCATAAGTCACAGGGATCATAACAATGTCAATCACATCTAATAATCAAGTTACCCAAACATTTGCATCAAACCCCCCTTTACCCAGACAAATGCTCAAAGACGTTATGTTATTCAACAACACAGGTTTGGAGAGGGTAATAGGATGTCCTATTGGGATAATCCTCCTCAAGTGTGGGGTGTTTCCCAGGTGAAGATCAATATAGGTCATGTAAATGCATGAGATGGTATAGGGAATGTTTGGGCAAGGGGTGCGGTGATGACATGGAAATGTATGTCTTACCTATGGGTGCCTCTATAGAGGGTGAGTTGCACCTTGTCATGGATGCCATTGTTTCCTAGCACATTCAATGCCTTTTAATATTTTTCTTATTTCTTTTTTCTTTTCAAGAGAATAGTTGGAGGACACTGCCCTGGCATGGTGACCACTAGTGACAACGTTACCCACAAGCATTTCATGGAAATGAGAAGGTTGGCTCATGATGAGACCCCCTTTCTCTTGGATATGCCACCAAGAGCCACTACCCTAGTTTGGTGACCAAATGGATGGCAGTGTCATGCCGCTACATTCTCATGGACCTAATAGGTCGACACATGATGAGACCTCCTATCCACCAACTAGGTCTTGAGTTTCGGTTTATCTTACGGGTCCCCTTTTCTTGCTGAGAAGCCTTTTATTGCTCTCTCGGGAATCCCTAGGTGAATCATATCAAGGTTTCATCTTGGATTTTAACTTTTTCCAGCTACTTTTACCCTCTGGGCATTTATCCCCTTCTTCCCACAAGGCAAGGTACAACCCTTACTATCTTGGCAAACCCAATGCTCGAACCAATGTAGGGGAAAGATGGGAGGGATAATGATGAAAAGTGGTAAGTATGGAAGGAATAGACAATGATATTTCATGGACCCACCTAGTGAAAACTCATCCCTAAGGGAACCGACTTACTAGGGCACTCTATCACCACCCCCAGGTATGGATGAGTTAAAGAGAATAATTTCCAAGAAAGTTCATGAAATAAAAGAGAATTCAATTCACATATTCAAATGTTTTGAGAATCGGAGTGACACATACCGTGATACCCAGAATCATTACCTCATGGATAAAGACCCACTACTACTTTAGAAATAGACCGATGGGATGGATGTTGTTATTGTTGATCGATAGGAGGCGTTCAAGAAAATATGGGCCCTCTAGGGTCAAGCTCAAGTCATATGGATCTCGATACTCCATGTCTAGGACATGTGGGCTTCGTGACATAATATCCTTAGTTATCCATAGGATAGGGGATAATAGGTCCTATGGAACTTTTTCAAGATCCAGAGGTCAAACCCTTTAACTCTTAGCCAAGATTTGGATTAAGGCCGTGGGCATGAGCTCGTGGTCACTTGGACAACTGGTTTGAAGGGAACACCCTCCAATTCACAGAACTTAAGTTCTAAAACAAGGAGGGGTATTTTAGAACCATCTCAGAGGCCAAACTTGTCATCTTACACCCATACAAATGCAACATCTTACAGAAGAGAAGTTAGGAATTATAATCATTAATTTCACGTGAAACACAATTACTCACAATTGTAGACATTGAAATCATGCATTTCAATCCAAGTGAACAGGGAAAATGAAATACTTATCTATTACAGTTGATTTTTGACCAATTGACTATGGGTGTTTGTAATATCCCAAGGTTGAGCCCCGGTTGTAATTATGAATGTAACATGTTATGTAGGATGGTGATCCAAGTAATTATAAGTTGGTAGGCTTATGTGTTTATTAGGCCAAAGATCCTAGATGTTAAAGGCCAAGAGCCTGTTTTGTAAATGTAAATATTCATATTATTAATATAACAACATCGTTGCGTGTAGACCGACCACGAAGAAAGATTTATGGGGGACTAAGCTCCACTGGCTAGGGAAAGGGATGGGGCTGTAAGTCTAGGAAAGAAGGGCTAAGTTTAAGAGCCTAATAGAATAATATATTATTATTCTAAAAAATGTAAAAGATGATATCAATTTATCCTAAGTTCCTTTAGGGAAAGGAACGAGCTCCAAGTGGGGGGGAACGTGCTCCTGGAGAGCCAAGTGTCATCCAAAACGCATGCAAATTTAGGGGGGGGCGTTCTCACCATTATGGGGATTTCTGACGATTCTCACCATTGGGACCATTCAGACCAGGCTTGCCATCCATTACCTCGATTTACTAACACACCCAACAAGCACACAGTAACCCCAAAACTCCATTGTGGAATTCCTGAAACACCCCTAACCTCTCCAACAATATCGAATTATACTCTTGTTGTACCTCTACCTGCGGGTTTTCGACATATTGTCTAGTCAATACCATTTCCCCACATCCAGTTTTTGTTTCTTCCATCACCATGTCCTCGTGTTGAGGAGCGAGAGTGAAAAATAGGGTTGTTAGGCCTGGGAGAAACTCTCTCCAGAAGATAGAGTGTTATGAGGAAGTGAGCTCTCGTGGAGGAAATCCAGTAGTAGCTACAGAGATATGAGAATTCTTGATCTAGCCTGTTGGTGAAGCCCTAGAAAGGGAGGTGTAGCAGTCGATGGATTGTGTAACAGTGAAGGTGTACACTCCTGGGGTGGAACATGCATGTGGGAAATGAGATTATGTGAGTTGTGGGCGTAAGTGGCTCCTAGGAGGAAATCCTTCTTGTTGTATTCTACAACTTCATGTTTTCCATGCCTAGCCTAGGAATCCCTTTCCCAGTGGAGTTTAGTCCCAGCTCGGGGGTGAACCACTGCTGAGAGTGATGAGAAACGTGGTCTAAGGATGGGAGGTTCATGGAAGGTATGCACACAGTTGGTGTACTTCAATTAAAAGAGAAGTACCATTTCCAAGTTTGGTTACATGTTTTGTATTTATATATGTTGTTATATTTATGGGTTTTGTCTATGATTACTACATGTATGATTTTACTGTTATTTATGCATTATGTTGTGTGATAGAAGAACGTAACTCATTTGTTAAATACGAGTATGTGTTATTGTTGCTTCCGCAAGAATGTGTGTATGAACAAAATGTTTATGTCTGGTTAAAATTGCATTATATATATATATATATATATGTATGTATGTATGTATGTATGTATGTATGTATGTATGTATGTATGTATGTATGTATGTATGTATGTATGTATGCTCGAGCATGTTAGTTTTATGAGGTAGCATTACCCGATAGAGGTTGATGGCCAAGGATGTTACAAATTGGTATCAGAGCCATGGTTTCAACACTGATCCTGGATGGGCCATGTCAGTGGAAGTTGAAGCAAAATTTTTGAAAAGGAATGGTCATCGAAATGGATAAATATGAGTTAGGAGCGCCCCTGGGTGCCAAGAGAATACCTTGGACGTGTTACTAAGCTCAGGAGGTATAACGGTTTATGGGATGGTAACAAAGAAAGAATCCACAACAACCGTTGTGTTGGGCCATAAGGTTTGAACTTGGGGCGTAATATCTGCGTAGGGGAAGGGCCAACTTTTCCAGTCGTCAGACCTAGAAAAAGGTGCGTGAGAGTTAACCGCCAAGTCCTTAGGACTTCGTAACTTCAGCAAAGTTTATGTATTATAAATCCAAAAGGATAAAAGGATTGAAGTTCGGAAGTCTCGGAGTGGATCTACACCGTAGATCCGGGGAGAAGTGTTTACCATTGGATTTGACCAAGGACGGATTAGAGCTGTTAGATTGAGTCAAGAGAAAGAGGTAAGGAACATCGATGAAAAACATATCTCAACCATCAGATATGCATGCAAGTGATTGTGAGTCGTAGATCTCATAACAGTTCGGGAGTTCGACACTTCGGGAGAAATGGAGTGTGCTAGAGTGAAAACTCCCAAAGTCCAGAGTTAATCTAGACCATTAGTTAAAAGAGACACGTGTCCACAGATCAAGGTATTCGACATTTCAACACTTCGATAGAAATGGAGTGTGATAGAGTGAAAACTCCCGAAGTCCCAAAGTCTGCAGTTGATCCGGACCGTTCATCAAAAGAGACATGTGTCGACAGGTTGACTTGTTTGGGAATTCAACATTTGGGAGTATCAAAGTGATATGGAGTGAAAACTCCTGAAGTCCCAAAGTCCGTATTTGATCCAGACCGTTCATTAAAGGAGGCACGTGTCGGTAGATCAACGTATTCGGGATTTTGACGTTCAGGAGAAACAAAGTTTGCTAAGGCGAAAACTCCTAAAGTCCTAAAGTCCGGATTTGATCCAAACCGTTCATCAAAAGGGGCACATGTCGGTAGATCAACTTATTTGGGAATTCAACATTTGGGAGAAACAAAGTGTGCTAGAGAGAAAAATCCTGAAGTCTTGAAGTCCAGAGTTAATCCGGACCATTCGTCAAAAGAAACGTGTGTCAGAAGATCATCTTGTTCAGGAGTTTGACGTTTAGGAGAATTGGAGTGTGAAAGTGTAAAATTTTCTAAAGCCCAAAGTCTTGAAGTGATGTAGCCTACTGATGTCACCAGGGATGACGTGGACACATGGGATGTGTGCTACGTATCAGTAAGTTAAGAACCTTTGGAATATAGAAATGCCAGCTAGAACATGACATGTGTCATCCTCCATATTGGGACACGTTTCCACTTCTATTATTTCACCATGTGGCACTCCTCTCGAGCATTGGTAGTGGGGCCCTGATGAATACATAAAGTAGTTAAAACCTTGGCAAAAAATTTAACTAGACTGGGCCCATGATAACTTAACCTTAGTAGATGCATGGTGCCAGATCATGAAGTCCATAGACTTGGTACTCCAAAGGAAAGGTGTTACAGTTAGCATTGAGTAGAGAACTCTCGAAGGCCTAAAGGCCAGAGTTAATCTCAACCATTGGTCACAAGGGACGCGTGGCATCAGATCCCAAGGTTCGGGGACTTGACACTTTGGAAGAAATGGTTCATCATTGAGTGGGACGAAGGAATCCTCTAAAGTCCTGGAACCCCGAAGCTCCGAAGTCTCGTTGCTAGGAAGTCCTAAAGCAACAGATTTGACATGGAATGATGATGTCACTTGGGTGACATGGATCTCCCCTAGGCATTCCAGGTGTCATATGACTTTGTACTTGGAAATATTTTCATCAGTCTAGAGACTTGGAACTCCAGAAGGATTGAGAGTATGGACATTCTGGAACTCCCGAAGGTTGGAGTTTCGTAGTAAATATCAGTCGTTGGATGTTGGGAAGCCGAGGACCGTTGATCCACCCCACTTCATGAGTTCTCCAATTTGACACTCCGGGAGATTTGTTTTGATGTGCGTTGGAAACTATCGAAGCCCGAAGTCCCAAAGCTCATATCCACCATAGACATGAACATGGAATGTGGACCGTAGATCCACCGTCCTTTGTGAGTTCGCTAGTTCAATGTTCTGTGATTTTTGTGATGTGAAAAAAGGGAAACCTCTGAAGCTCCAGAGTCCAGAAGTTTCAAGGCTTTGGATAAGCACCCAACTATTAGCACTTGGTCACAACCGTGATCACATGCGAATTAAGGGTTGAAGAAAAAGGGGCTAGTGCCCGAAAATTGTTGTAGAACAGAACAGGGCTCGGAGATAGAGCCGTGGGAATTCATGATTGACCAAGACCCACAAAAAATGGAGTCTAATATTCTTTTGATTGAACTAGATTGGTTTATGTTACTTTGGAAAATTATTGAGTCTAATAACTTGACAAAAATTCGGTTTACTGCACATTTTGCAGAGTTAACAATTTCCATAACCAAATTGTTCCATAGTGCATATAAATGGAGGAGGCATAGGATGCTTACAATTCATAGAATGAAGCTAGAGGAATGGATGTCCATTTAGGATTTGAAGAAAAAAACTCCAATGGACATGGAGAAGAAATAGATAAAGACGTGAGCATGATGAAAATCATTAAAAATTTGCAAAAATATGTCCAAATTCACCAGGCAGATAACGAAAGGCTTAAGAGAGCCAAGGAGCAACAAGAAATTTTCAATATGAAGTTAATGGAGAGCCTAGAGAGAATTGAAAATAAGTTGGATAAGGAGAGTGGCTCCAACAAGTTAGGAAGTCACAGGACCCTTGAGAAGAAAGGAAGATCAAAGAGTGGTAGCAGACATCACCAACACTCCCAAAAGCATTCCCATAGGAGAGCACACAGTAGCTCAAGTCCATCCCCTATCAGGAAACATAGGAGGTTTGGGGTGGATGAGTTGAAAAGAGAAATGAATAAGATCAAACCTCCTACTTTTGATGGAGAGCATAATAAGGATGCAAATACTGAGACATGGTTGTTAGGCATGAGGAAGTACTTTCAATTGCAAAACTATTCTTTTCATGCAGAGGGAATAATTTCCATCTACCAACTTAAAGGAAAGGCATCCATATGGTGGGATCAACTGGTGCAAGTATAACGCCTCAAGGAGAAAAATGTGACTTGGAAGGAATTCAAGAAACATTTTGAAAAGAAGTACTTAGCCAAGAGATACTATGACAAGAAGGTGAAAGATTTCTTCGAACTTAAACTGGGCAGCATGACTATAGATGAATATGAGAGGATATTTCTAGAGTTGTTGAA
>ML791210.1:6819-19390 GCA_009831015.1 Picea engelmannii
GTTTGGGTTTCCAGGGTAAAATCTATGTGTATTGTATGTTTGCTTTGTCATTTAATTTCTTGATTAAATATTTCTCCCTCTCTTCTGCTTGGTTTAGTGTGGAAGTGTTCCTCATTTCCTAACATGTGGTATCATAGATTGGTTTAAAAACCTTGTATCTAAGATAAACCTAAAGTACAGTAAGAGTCGTAAGTCAGAAATATTTACAGATTGTGCTTAAAGAATGCCGAGTAGCTCTAGAATTAAGATTGAAAAATTCAATGGCCATAATCTTGAGCTTTGGAAGCTTAAAATTGAAGATCTCATTGTAGATTGAGAACAATGGATAGCAATATGTCCAGGTACCATTCTAACAGGTATGTCGAGGGAAGAATGGGAGAATATTGAGAGAAGGGAAATGAGTGCGATTCAAATTTGTCTTGCATTTTTGGTACTGTTGAATGTCTCAAGTGAATATTCGGCCAAGAAACTATGGGACAAGTTGGGAATATTTTACCAGTCAAAATCCCTAATAAATAAGTTGTTCCTTAGGAAGAAGCTATATATTATGAGGATGATTGAGGGAATTTCGGTGACTGAACATTTAAATACGTTTAATACCATTATAAGATAGTTATCTTATGTTGATATTAAAATCACCGAGGAGGAGAAATGTGGTATCTTATTATGTTCTTTGTCAGACTCCTGGGATAGCTTAGTTGTGGCTATAGGGAGAAATTCAACCGCATTAACGCTAGAAGATGTGGTTGCATCTCTACTATCAAAAGAATTGATAAGAAAGAACATGGAAGGATCGACCAAATATGCATTAGTGGTGAGAGGTCAATCGGTCGACATAGATAAAGGAAAATTCTTTGGTAGAAAGTCTAAGTCGAAGGGTAGATGTAAATCCCCAGTTCAGTCGACAACAACAAGATGTTGGAAATGTGGTAAAGTTGGGAATTACAAAAGGGACTACAAGTCAAAGAAAACAGAAGCCAGTACAAGATCCAATTAGAAGTAGTCGACTGAGACAAAGACGACTCCAGATAAGGAAGGGAATGTGTACATGGTGTTGACCAGTACACAATTGGATCAAGATGTTTGGTTGATTGAATCAAAATCATCCTATCATATGACACCACATAGAGAATGGTTCTGCGAATATGAACAATATGGAGGAGGAGATGTGTTATTGGGGGATGAATCGACAACAAAAATTGTAGAACGAGGAAGAGTTCGACTGACACTATAGGATGGGAGGAATAGAACCCTTCCAGGTGTGCTACACATTTTGGGTTTGGAAAGAAACTTGATATATGTCAATAAGTTGAATGATTCAAGGGTGCACACTCTATTTAAGAAGGATACATGCAAGATGGTCGGAGGTGTGATGGTATTAATGAAAGGAGTTCGGATTGGAATATTATACAAGTTATTAGGGAATTTTGACTCGACTGGGTGCAATAGCATCGCTATTCCTGAAGTTGAGTCGAATTCGATTCAACTCGACTCGAATTGGGCTGAGTCGATTCAAGAAACTTCACAAGTCCTCGAAAAAATGACCCAACCATGTTATGGCACAAGAGGACTAGACATATTGGAGAAAAATAACTTCTAGCTATGCATAACAAAGGTATGGTCAAAGACTTTCCTGAATGTAATTTAGAAATCGACTTTTGTGAACATTGTGTATATAGGAAAAAAAGTCGAGTGAGGTTCCCATCTAGAGTGACAAGGGCACATGGGAATCTAGAACTGATTCATAGTGATGTGTTTGGCCCTGTTTCAACCCCTTCACTTGGATCCCTATATTATGTATCATTCATAGATGATTTTTCTAGGAATACATGGATATATTTCTCGAGGAAGAAAACATTGGTTTTCGAAAAATTAAAATAGTTTAAATCTCTTGTAGAAAACCAGACAGATAAGAAGATTAAGATGTTGAGAACTGACAACTGTTGTGAATTTTGTGGAAATGAATTTGATCAGTTTTGCAAGAAGTGTGGCATAACACACCAAAATACCACACCATATACCCCACAAGAAAATGGAGTTGTTGAGAGAATGAAAAGAACATTGATGGACAAGACAAGGAGCATGCTCAGTGGTGTTGGGCTCCCATAAGAATTCTGGGTAGAGGCAGTCGAAACTGCAAAATATCTAGTGAATATGTCTCCTTCCTCGGTGCTAGTCGACACGACTCCACATGAGGTATGGTCTAGTAAGAAGCCTTCGGTTTCACATCTCAAAATATTTGGATGTGATGCATTTGTGCACGTTCCCAAGGAAAAGAGGAGCAAGTTGGACAAGAAGGCATTCAAGTGTATTTTCATCGGATACAAAGAAATAATGAAAGGATATAAGCTTTGGGATCATGCATCAAAGAAAATAGTGTACAGTAGAGATGTGGTCTTGAGAGAAATCAAAAGGAATTGTGAGTCTAAAGTGATGGTTCAAACATATAATAATCCAGAGAAGGCGCAGTTTGAAGTGAGGAATGAAGAATTTTATTCAGATGAGTCGATTGAATCAGATGAAGAGGTGGAACAACCGACCCAAGTTGTAAGGAGGTCAGAACGAGTAAGAAACCTAGTTGAAAGGTATAGTCGGTCTGAATTTTGCTCTACATTTGTGTTAAATTCCACTGACGAAGAGCCCAAGTTGGTCAAGGAGGAAATTGACTCAACAAAGGGAAAAATCTAGAAGGATACCATGGTTGAAGAGATGGAATCCTTGCATAAGAATGAGACATGGTATTTAGTCGAATTACCAAATGGAATAAAGATCGTTGGTAGAAAGTGGGTATTCAATAAGAAAATGAATGATGCAGGTCAATTCGAGAAATTCAAAGCTCGACCGGTAGCGAAAGGATATTCCCAAGTCAAAGGAGTCGAATTCGGTGAGATTTTTTCCTCTGTTGCAAAATTAACTTCCATTAGAATACTAATGTCTCTCGTTGTAGCATTTGATCTGGAAATAGAATAGATGGATGTAAAGATAGTGTTCCTACATGGGGACCTAGAAAAAGAAATCTACATGAAACATCCTGAGGATTTGTAGTAAGGGGGAAAAACGATTTGGTGTGCAAATTGAAAAGATCTGTTTATGGTCTAAAGCAATCACCAAGGATGTGGTACCAAAAGTTCGACACATACATCCTTAGTTTAGGATTTATGAGAAGTAAAGTTGATCACTACATATATTCCAAAGAAGAAGGTGGGTGTTTCATATATGTAGCATTGCATGTCGACGACATGTGCTGATTGGAAACAACACGAATACAATAAAGGAGGTGAAGAAACAACTATCCTCCAAGTTCGACATGAAGGATATTGGTGCAAAAAACTTCATTCTGGGAATGGATATCAAGAGAAACTGAACAACTAGAAATCTCTGGTTGAACCAAAAAAAGTATATTGAAACAATCTTGAAACGTTTCAACATGCGGATTGCAAACTTGTGAAGGTGTCAATTCGTGTGGGAGAAAGGATAAATGTCATCCAGGAGGATATCAGTGGCCACCCACCCATTCCAATTGGATCAAAACATTTTTTTGGCAATTTACTATTTTTAGCAGTTTTTTGGGTCTTAAACTTCCGGGCCATTTTGAGGGCTTAAACGACGTTTTTTCACGATCGGTCACCTCAATGATTTCCAAAGGCATGATTGAGCCTATGAAATGAACCTCCTCGTCAATACCTTTCGATGATCGAGGTGGATATCAGTGGCCACCCACCTTTTCCAACTGGCTCAAAACAGTTTTATGACAATTTTGGTAATTTACTATTTTTAGCATTTTTTAACTTCTGAGGCCATTTTGAGGGCCTAAATGAAGGTTTTTCGGGATAGAGATTCTAAAAAATAGTCAAATAATTTAATTGAGCCCTCAAAATGAATCTTCTCAACGATACCTTTCCAATGAGCTATCGTGCGCCCCAAACGGAGATCGTATGCAAAAGTTACGACCCCGAGAAGTTGATGTACTAACTTACCCAAATACGACCCACATGACTTTTGGCGCTTCATCTCCTAGAGTTAGGTTTTTTGGATGTCTAGGGTTTGTGACATTCCATTTTATTGTAAAAAATGTTTTCAGAGCCTCATTGTAATCATATTATTTTGAATGAGCGCAAGCGTCACATCTCTTCTAAGATATAAGCCGCCACCATTCCAGCAAGCTTGTTTTCCGCTGCATTTTACAGTTTCAGTTTATTTCCTTATTGAATAGAAAACTAGTTTTACTGTATCTCTGTTATTTTGTGTTAAGCATATTTTAATAATCTGTATTCATTTCGTTCTGCTCATAAACTCTGAATTAGTGGTATCAAAGCGGTCTGCTCCTTGTCGTCTTAATGCATGTCCCCAACGAGGTCAGGGTACAAAGAATTAGGTCTCGAGCTTGTTTCTCTTGAGGACAAAAGATATTGCAAGCCCAAGTGACCTCTCATGGCAGGAGAAAATAAATATGACGGGACAGGAGATCATTTCAAAATGTTGCTTGAGGAAGTCCTCACTCAATAGAGGAACGAGATGATGGATAGTTTCATGCAAATCCTTCGACAACTACCAACAAGCGACACATCTTCCTTGAGCAGAGGCACCGCCCCCTTCAAGGTACAAATAAAATTTGATATTCCTATATTTGAAGGTCAGATAGACGCAGATGTTGTAGACAAGTGGTTGAATCTACTAGAAGGGTTTTTTTTTCCATAACTTTTCGAATAGAGAAAATATTACTTTTGCACTCCTCAAAGTCGTTCCCCATGTCAAAGATTGGTGGGAAACTTTCTGTGAGCAAAAGGAAACAGATGAACCCTCATTATTTACAGTCATGGCCACTTGGGAATCCTTCGGGGATGCTATTAAGGAACAATACTACCATGTCGGAAGTTATGACGACTTGTATACCAAATAGACCACACTGCGACAACAAAGAGACCAAGCAGTGCCAGAGTTCACAAATATCTTCCATACCTTGTGCACCAAGTTGGGTATCAAATATTCGGAGCGACATCTGGTGCTCAAGTATCGTAGTGCTCTACATAGATACATACAAACCAAAATGGAATTTTTGGACATCTCGTCCTTGGGCGCGACCTATCGATATGTCGTCAAAATTGAGCAGAAGATCAAACAAAAGACGCAGAAATTTGGGCATGGGAACCCCTCACAGTAAAAGCCAGGAAAGGGTGGCCCCAACCCACATAACAAAGGACAAAGAAAATATGGACAGTATCAATACAACCAGTCCAAGCCACAGGAAAAGAAGGACACCAAAAAGACAAAGAAAGATACTGGGAAGTGGTGCGACTTCCATAAGAGCCCTTGGCATAACACTATTGATTGCTGCTCAAAGCAATCATTGGTGGTTGAAGTGAAATCCTATGAATCAGATGAGGGTTCTAACTCTGAGTTAGAACCAGAAAGGGGAAGATGGATCATTGACGCGGAACCCAGTGCCACCGTTGCTACCACAAAGCTCCATCCTGGTGAACCAGACGAGCCAAAAGAAGGTGAGCGCCTCTTCCATTCACAGATGTGGGTGAAAGGCACCCTGCTGCACACCATCGTTAATAGAAGTAGCTAGAAGAACCTCATCTCAGCAGAGGTCGTCAAGCGGCTGGCCCTGCAGACAACACTGCACCCACAACCCTACACGATTGGATGGTTCCACCAAGGAAGCGATCTCCGCGTCAGCGAATAGTGTCGACTATCATACAACATCAATCCCTTCAAAGATGAGGTATTGTGTGATGTTGCTCCTCTCGAAGTTTGTAATGTTCTTTTGGGCCAACCTTATTTATGGAAACGTCATGTTGTATATGAGTCTAGGAATCGTAGTGTTATTATTACTTTGAACAGGAAATTGTACAGGATCCCCGAGGTAGTACCTCCTAGGGCTATTTCCTTGATCTCTGCCAAGCAATGCAGGAAAGTCATCTCTCATACTAGGAAATTTGTCTTCTTCGTGATTTGTTCTTAGAGTGAGCGAAAGATCGTAGCCACATCTAGGGTCTCCATGACCGATCTCTCCACACACCAGACACAAGTGAATAAGGTTGTGGAAGAATACTCATATATCTTCTCTTCTCCTATCGGGGTACCTTTGCACTACGAGGTCAAGCATCCCATCGATCTGACCCAGGCGATCCGCTACCCAATGGGCCATTCTACCATCACTCTCTGTCAGAAAACGAGGAGATCAAGAGGCAGATCCAAGAACTGCTCCACAAGGGGAACATCATTCCCAACTCATCGCCTTGTGGGAGCCCAATCGTGCTGGTGCAGAAGAAAGACGGGACTTGGCGACTCTGCATTGATTACCAGGCCTTGAATAAAATCACAGTCTGAAACTAGTACCCGATTCCTCGAATCAAAGACCTTCTTGATCAACTCACAGGGGATAAATACTTCAGTAAGATTGATTTGAAGTTTGGCTACCACCAGGTCCCAATAGAACAAACAAATGTATGGAAGACTACCTTCAAGTCAAAAGAAGGTCTTTTTGAATGGTTGGTCATGCCCTTTGGTTTGACTAATTCTACAACAAATTTTATGAGGATGATGGACGATATCTTACAACCTTTCACCAATAATTTTGCAGTGGTGTATCTGGATGAAATCCTCATCTACAACAAGACTTGGGCGGAACACTTGCAACATATTCAGCAGGTTCTGCACACCCTGCGACAACACAAACTATATGCAAACTTGGAAAAATGATCCTTCGGCATGGACAGGGTCCATTACTTAGGCTACATCGTTGATCAACATGGTGTTCACGTGGATCCAACCAAGATCTAGGTCATCCGTGACTGGCCAGTCCCAACCACACTCACTAAATTTCAGAGCTTCTTGGGCCTCACCAATTTCTATCGCAGGTCCGTGTTGGGATTCTTTCATATCACATGGGCCCTCAACCAAGTAACTAGGGGTGGAGATAATGCAAAATTTGTGTGGGGATTGTCCCAACAACAAACCTTTGAGGACTTGAAGAATATTTTGTGCTCATCCCCAATACTTTCATTACTGGACCTGCAACATCCCTTTGAGATCGAGACAGATGCTTCAGACTATGTTGTGGGCATCGTTCTCACTCAACACAACCACCCCGTGGCATATCATAGTGACACTATCAGATGTTGTCTGTAAGTACCCTACTTGCGACAAAGAAATGTACTCCATTGTGCAAGTCTACTGCTAGTGGAGACATTACATTCTTTGGAAGGAGATATTCATCCACACTGATCACAAGCCACTACAGTTCATGCAAACCCAAGGCAAATTGCAGAATGACCGCCATCAGAAGTGATCCACATACTTACAACAATTCCACCTTAACATCAAGTATAAAATAGGAAGTACCAACCGAGTTGTTGATTGTCTCAGCCGACCTCCTCTCGTGACACTCACCATGGTGCTAGACTCATGCAACCACAAGACCTCTGGATGGCCCCACCTCTACGAGACAGACCCTGAATTCTCCACCACCTACCAAATGTTGGGCGTCAACTCAGTGGTTTCTAATTTCCATCTTCAGGATGGGTTGTTGTGCCATCTGGGCCATCTCTACGTTCCATCAAGCGAGCGTGCAAAGATGATTTGGGAATCTCACTACAGTCGGGTGGTGGGACACTTTGGCGTCGAAAAAATAGTGGCAGTGCTGCAGAAACATTTCTACTGGCCGAAACTTCGACAGGATGTCGGCAAGTATATTAGGTCCTGCACCATCTGCGCTATTGCCAAACTGAACATAAAGAAACAGGGCTTGTACACCCCTCTTCATACTCTTGAAAGGTTGTGGAAATCCATCTCAATGGACTACATGTTGGGCCTCCTGTCCACCAAGAGGGGAAATGACCGTGTTTTTGTGGTTGTTGATCTCTTTTCCAAGATGGTGATTCTAGCCGCTTGCAAGAAGAACATCACAACAGAAGCCACTGCCAATCTCTTCTTTGAATGAGACCATTGATTCCTAAGGAGGGAGGATTGATCTAGGTGGATATCAGTGGCCACCCACCTTTCCAACTGGCTCAAAACAGTTTTCTGGCAATTTTGGTAATTTACTGTTTTTAGCAGTTTTTAACTTCCGAGGCCATTTTGAGGGCCTAAATGAAGGTTTTTCGGGATTGAGATTCTCAATGATAGTTGAAGGCTCTGATTTATCCCCCAAAATTAATCTCCTCGACGATACCTTTCCAACGAGCTATCGTGCACCCCAAACAGAGATCGTATGCAAAAGTTACGACCTCGGGAAGTTGATGTACTAGCTTACCCAAACGGGGCCCACATGACTTTTGGCGCTTCATCTCTTAGGGTTAGGTTTTTTGGATGTCTAGGGTTTGTGACATTTCAGTTTATTGTAAAAAAGGCCTTAAGAGCATCATTATAATCATCTTCTTGCGAATGAACGTAGTCGTCACATCTCTTCTCAGAGATAAGCCGCCATCATTCGAACAAGCTTGTTTTCCGCTGCATTTTACAGTTTCAACTATTTTCTTATTGAATAGAAAACCAGTTTTACTGTATCTCTATTATTCTGTGTTAAGCATATTTTAATAATCTGTATTCATTTCATTTTGCTCATAAAATCCGGATAAAACGAGATATCATGCGCCCTAAATGAAGATCGTATGCAAAAGTTACGACCCCAAGAAGTTGATGTACTAACTTATCCCAACGGAACCCACGTGAATTTTGGTGCTTCATCTCCCGGGGTTAGGTTTTTTGGATGTCTAGGGTTTTGGAATTCATGTTCGTTGTAAAAAGGTTTTCAAAGCCTCATTGTACTCATCTTCTTGTGAATGAGCGTAGTTGTCACATCTCTTCTTAGAGATAAGCTGTCACCATTCTAGCAAGCTTGTTTCCAGTCTGCATTTTATAGTTTCAACATATTTATTATTTAATATAAGTCAACTTTTATTGTATCTTTGTTATTATTCACTATATATGTGTTAATATTATAAATTTGTTTTCATTTTGTTTCACTCATAAATCCGGATCAAAATGTTGAACAGTGTTCCCTAGGAGGAAATAGAGGACATGACACGTGTTCTCTATGCAAGTGTTGTTGGTAGTCTAATGTATGTGATGGTCTGCACTCGACTAGACATTGCCCATGTAGTGGGATTATTGATTAGATACATGTATATACCTTAAAAGGAGCGTTGGAAAACAATCAAGAGAGTATTCAGGTATTTGTGTGGCACAAAAGACTATGCTATATGATACCAAGGAAAACCTAGAGGATATGGTGAATTAAATGTACATGGCTTTGTCGATGTCGAGTGAGCTGGAGATATGGATCATCGAAGGTCAACCAGTGGAGATGTTTTCAACATGTTCAATGGAGAAATCATCTTTATGACTAAGCGACGTGGTCGTATCCTTGTCAACAAAAGAAGTTGAATACATGGTAGACATTCATGGAAGCAAAGAAGTAGTATGGTTGCAAAGGTTGTGTTTAGGAATCGGGTTTGAGCAGAGAGCTATGAATATAAGTTGCGATAGTCAAAGCGCAATATTTCTGAAAAATAACCCAGCGTATCATTCCAAGACTAAGCACATTGATGTACAATACTATTTTGTAAGAGACATGGTGGAAAGCAACAAGGTGCTACTGGAGAAAGTACACATTGCAAAACATAGCAAACACTTTGACCAAGTCTATGAGTGATGTGAAGTTCTCTTGGAGAAAAGAGACAATGGGCATTGTTTCCCTGGGTCTATTAATGAGAGTTAAAAAATCTCACGATTTTAATAAAGAAGACAACAAGTGGGAGAGTGTTTGGTTGTTATACTCTTTACAGTGAAAGTCAAATAAATCGACAACAAGTTGAAGGTTGAGGTGGATCGATTGGGTAAAGTCGAAGTCGAAGAAATCGACAGCAAGTCGAAAGTCAAGGTGGATCGACCGAGTAAATTCGAAATTGAAGAAATCGACAGCAAATCGAAGAGGGCAACTCACAAGAGGTTGACATGAGGGCACATGGAAACCGACTGAAGACCTAATGGAGGTCGATTCGTAATCAACTGGTAAACTAACTTAGAGTTGAATGTAACAGAATCCTGAGATTCACAGGATTTATAGCCAATGATCTATGAGGATCTATAATCATTTTTGGGCGCCTTTCTTTAGGGTTTTCCCTACTGTAAAGTTTATAAATAAGGTGTGTTGTAATGCTATAAAATACAATCTTTAGAGAAATCATTTTAGAGGTTGTTGGTCATGCAGATGTAAGCCAAAAATGATGTTGATTGTGTCTTAGGTGTAGACCAAGGTCAGGCATGTAACCTTTTATTCTTAAGGTATAAGACAACAAGAGAGAAATACACTCAAGGAATGTTGATTTTCTTATTTGGGTTTCTAAGGTAAAATATATGTGTACTATATGTTTGCTTTATCATTTACTTTCTTAATTAAATATTTCATCATCTCTTCTACTAGGTTTAGTGTGGAAGTGTTCATCATTTTCTAACAGAGTCGTGGTCAATTTTTTTTCAAATCAAAAACTTGGCCACTACAACCAAAGGCCTTGTTACCAACTTATCAATTTTCTTTCCAGCCCTCTACACCACCACTTCCCATAATTTCTCAAGGGAATCATGGAAAACAAAGGGAATTCTAAGGAATTTAAATATCTAGCCCTATTGAAGCCAATACCAATTCTAAGTAGCCTACCAGTTTAGAGTTGGGAACTAACTCTAACTCTCAACACAAGGATTTATGCCATTGAATGTTCCACCTCAACGCCAAACAAAAAGCTTCTAGACTCTTCATCATGTTGTCCCAGGAAACTTCATCCTCTAGAATGGTAAAAAAGAGTCATTGGAAAAGTGGTCATTCACTAGTTGTACAACGTCAAGTTTAGGTATTAGGATGATTTTAACAACCTAGCTATCAAATTATGGAATTTTATAAATAGAATAGGGATTCCAAAGACAACACATACATGGATAGATATAATGAAAAACCTTGCATGATGGATTGAAATAAATTATCCTCCTTAATCTTGCATATATTAATTGATAGGCAAGTTCGTAAAGAGGGTCTCCACAACCTCAATGCATAATGAACTAAAGCTCAAGGGCTTAAGCATCACAATGATTAATGGCCACTCAACCTAGTCATAAGAATTATTGAAGTTGATCTTATTGAAAATAGCATCCATGCCTAAGGTGTAAGCCCATACATTGCCCTCCCAGACAATGATAACATTGTTTAAAATGTATCAACCATGAATAAAGCTTGTCTCAACCATGGTAATCTTTGACAAAATATACTTGATATGAAGATATAAGTCTTTTAGCAAAATCATGTAGGAAGCATTAAACAACGTAATTGGCCTTTGGTTGATAATCAACTCAAGCTCATCGCACCTTGGGAATAGAATTGAAGAAATATTGTTTTTTTTTTGTTAGCCAGATATCCCTGACTTGCGGGAATGGCCTGTGGCTGAAATGTCATGACCTAGGGGCATATAAGCTGTAAAAATCACCCAGGGATCGCACGAGGCTTGGACCGCACCAACCCTTAACATGGTTGGATTTAAGGTGTCCCTAGAGGTTTTGAACCAGTGACTTCACTTACGAAGTGCCTTAACAGTGCACTCCCTCACCGACTACTCTACACCACGAGGACTATTGAAGAAATATTGGTTAATTGCCACGCTAAATATTATTGAAGGGCCTTAGAAACATATGTGAGTTTTCACCCATAAGCATGTATAAATTCCATAGTTCATCAAGCACATATTCCCACCAGGTGATCCACCAATCCTCACTTTGGGATTGATGGTAAAAGGTTCTAGAAGATTTTGATGCAAGCAAGACAACTAAGGAATTTTCAAATGAGAAACATTCATGATATAAAACATTTTATGCATGCATGCTTATTTTTCTCTCCAAGAAATGACAAATCAAATGGCTCTATGATTAGACAAAATGGTCATGCCATCAATCCATACAAAATAACCACCATACGAATCCAAGAAGGAAGTGTTCTATCTTGATAACATTTCTAGCCATTAATCTTTTCTATATCAAAGACTTAAAATAAAATATAAAATATAATACAGTTGGATTTGACTCCAAGAGAGGATTATGATGTCAGGGGTGAGGAAAATGGGTGAGATAAATGTGTTTAGTTGACTCATCGTTTGTCTACAAGAAATTCCCCTTTGGGATATTGTAAATGTGTTTATACATTTAAGAGATTTCTAATATCCCATCCTTAAGATGTAAAACTTCATATAGAATCCCAATATCCACTTTTAGCTCTTATTTCCCATTGTCATTTTGATCTCTCATCACCTTTAGTAATGTTTTTGGACTCCTTTTAAACCATACATTCTTAGTTTCCATGTTGTGGGCTTGTGAGCATGGAAGGCAATTATTATAGTAAGTTCATAAGCTTATTATGAGCTTATGAGCACAAACCTACGTTGAGTCAATGTAATTGAGTTACTTCTTTGCTCGAATCCAACTTGTATGAGACATTGGTGATGAATTTTGTATGGCATTAAGTGCTTGAGCACGACTCTTACCATATTTGTAGCTTGGAATTCTCTATACTAAAATTGTAGTT
>ML791210.1:44416-73227 GCA_009831015.1 Picea engelmannii
CGTGGGAGCCCCAATCCCAGTCTACATGACAAACACATTGAATTTCTGATTTATATGTAACCGAATTTAATTTTTTTGTATATTTCAAAATTTCCATTACTATGTAACAAACTTTTATTTTTTGACATATTTCAAATAAAAATGTTTTCTTATCTCCTTTTAAATTTATGTCTTCATACATTTTTATCTTTCACCAGTTTGTATGACAAATTCATTTAATTTTTTATATGTAACAAACTTTTATTTTTTTATATATTTCAAAATAAATGGTGCTCTACATGCCAAGCATCATTTACTTATGCCCCATGTTGACAAATGCATTTAACTTTTTATATGTAACAAACTTTTATTTTTTTTATATATTTCAAAATAAATGGTGCTCTACATGCCAAACGTCATTTACTTATGCCCATGTTCTGTGATATACATGTTGCACACAACATTTCCGTCATATACATTTCAAAATTTATAGTAGCATGTAACAAACTTTTATTTTTTTACATATTTCAAATAAAATTGTTTTCTTATCTCCTTTTAATTTTATGTCTTCATGCATTTTTATCTTTCACCAGTCCATATGGCAAATGCATTTAAATTTCTAATTTTTTTCTTCCACTGTCAACAAATTTGTAGTTTGTTATATACTTTCAAAAAATAAATGGTACTCTACATGCCAAGCGTCATTTACTTTTGCCCCATGTTCTGTGATATACATGTTGCACACAACATTTCCGTGATATACATTTTGCACCAAACACTTCTGTCATTTACAATTCGACCCCATTTTCCACAATTTTCTTTCTAACCTCGTTGGCAGGGACTACACCGCCACACAACCTTGCTTAGTATTGTAAATAGAAAAAACATGTTTATACATTATAAAAGTTATTTGGTTGAGTATGACCTAAAATGTTTTAGTTTCTTTTTTAGATGTAAGAAAACAAGTTAATACTCCAAGATTCATAAGCATTTAGTATGAGTGAAAGTTTACTCTTTTATGGAGATCAATAAGTTATTCCAAGTGGAATGGTTTGCTTTTCCTTGAATAAGATGATGAGTCATTCAGCATTCACAAATAGTGATAATTATCTAACCTCATAGTTGACATAAAACAAATGATAAAAATTAATAAAAATTTATTCATATATTGTAAAAATTCATAATTTTCTTTAACTCAAATTTTATAAGATGGTATGGATAATAAAAAAATGAGCATAATTTTATATAACAAAATCAATAAATACATATTTGTTAAATATATATCCTTTTAAACAATAATAACTTATTTATTGATATTTCAATATACACATTGGTTAGCTATATATCCTTTTTTAACAATCATTACATATTTATTGACATTTCAATATACACATTGGTTAGATATATATCATTTTAAACACTAATGACATATATTGACATTTCAATATACACATTGGTTAGATATATATCCTTTTAAATAATAAGGACATATTTATTCATATTTTTATTTCATATTAATATGATTACTCAAAAGGTTACATTGAATCTTTATGGCTATAAATTTTATAGCCAAGCTCATAGATCATTTAAGAAAATCTATTAGTTCACCTTCTAAAAACTATTCCTTATTTATTACGCCAAAGGCGTTCTTTTAAGGGGAGGTTTTTCTCAATTTTTCGCCGTCTGTCCACCACTTATCAGACGTTGACTTATGTCCCATTAAATTTGCCACGTGTGATTTGTTCGAATCATCAGTTGTCTATGTCTATATTGTTGCCTCTACCCATCGAATGCTTAGCTATCACCAATCAACTTGAATCGTAACCGACTTGAATCGTATGGCTACCAGATGAATATGAATCAGGCGGAGGTGATAGAATGTCTCCAACCTAACATTGCATCAGTGGGACAGGTTTCAATTTTGGGTAGGTTTAAAATGTTTCAAGTGGACATCATTCACCTTTTAGTCTGTTCGTTGACTCACTGCACTGCTTCGGTGAACTCTGCTATTAACGTAGATGATGATGCTTCCAGTCGGCCAGAGAAATTCTACGACATACTCTCTTATCCAACCCCTTTCTTGTGACCAGAGAATTTTTTTGTGGCAAAAACTTTGCGGCCAGAGAAATTCTTGCAGGCACCCACAACGCCCTCCATGTTGCAACCTCAGTAAAAGCTACATTTTTCTCGTTGTAGAAGCAACATTTTTTATATCTACAACTTCTAAACAGGTTTCCCATGGAAAAGGTAAAATGGGTCTCTTTTGTTTTATCATTTCATGCTATGATAACTGAGATGTTATCAATCAAAACTCTGGGATTTTTCTAAAACCACAGGTGGGCAATTTCTTAGTTATTTTGTTGATTTGTACAAACATTTTCATATTTGTGTGAATTTGTCTTAAAGATTGCCATGTAGGAATATTAGATGGTTGGCTTATTTTTTTACACAACAAATATGAACCTGACAATAGTGAAAGATGATCCACAAGGAAAAGGGAACAATGGAAGTTCAAACTCCGTGCAATGGAGGAACGGTTGATCATGCCTAATAATAAAAAGAGATGTAGCCCTACCTCCACCCCATGCACACTAATTTCAATCTCCTTGGTGCGCCACTTCTATACTCCTACCCGTAATCGATCGAGCCAATTCCAAAGGAATGGCTACAGAGCAACAATACTAATGGACTCTATGCCTCCCTAAAGCTATAAATTTATAGTCAGTCATTAAAAAATCCATTCTCGGTGTCTATCGATAGCATTTCTTATGACTGTCATAACCACACTTCCTATGCAAATCTTCCATTATCATCATTCTTGTTCTGTAAAACCTACATGACATGCAATCTGTGGAAATACCAAAGAATTCTTCGAAATTCCTGTGGAAAATCGAGCATGCTTCTACTAAGAGAACCCAATGAAGTCGGTTAGGGTTTCTACAAGATTCAATATTAGCAAAGAAAAATTACAACAATGGAGGACTATCTAAGTTACCCTTGTTATCCTCTAGAGGAAGTCATGGGCTCTTGGCCCGAAAAACCTACAGGCTACAGGTAATCAACATTTTTTTATCCCGTAGACATTTTGCTAGACTAGACATGCAGAAAACCCTGTAATAACAAATAACTCGTTTGGTTGATCATTTTTTATAAAGAACTTGCAAGAAAGTACTTTGTTCAAGTAAGAGCACTGATTTTAAGGCTTCTATTTTCCATTTCCGAGGCTCTAGGGCTCGATTCGGATTACTTGAACAAAATTTTCGAAAGACACAACCAAGCGATGGTTATAAACTACTATCCTTCATGCCCAAACCCTGATCTTACCTTTGGTTTACCATGTCATTCATATCGAGATGGCATAACTTTTCTGATGCAAGATGAGGTCAACGGCTTGCAAGTTTTCAAAAATGAAAAGTGGGTTGTTGTACAACCCATAGCTAATGGAAAGGGAGATACAATAGAATACACTTTTCCTTTCAGTTTAAACTTGTTGATGGTACTAATGCTAAGCTCTTTTTGACATGTGTGATTTGAATATAAATAAATAGGTCATGAGAAATCAGAGATTTAGGAGTGTTGAGCATCGAGCAGTAATAAACGCCTCCAATGCATGTATATCAATTCCTATGTTTTGTACCCCTTCAGAGGATGCCTTTATTTCTCCTACAACGTCCCTGGTTGATGAACAACATCCACCTGTTTAAAGAGGATATAAGTTTGAAGAGTTCTGGAAATATTTTTGGAGCCAGGTATTAGGGAGGAAGATTGTGTTGGATACTTTCAAGATTGAATACCCAGAGTAAATGAATATGGTTGCGTAATGGTCCAGTTCTTTCCACTCTCACATGAAAAAGGAAGAAAGTACGTATTTCCATAAACTTGGAAACTCTAAGCTCCAACAATGGCCCATCATAGCAACTGCTTTGAATATCTACAAGATTAGCTTGATGATTTAGGTTAG
Organism: Picea engelmannii; assembly: GCA_009831015.1. NCBI lineage: Eukaryota > Viridiplantae > Streptophyta > Pinopsida > Pinales > Pinaceae > Picea > Picea engelmannii. Next base: position 48,357 of record ML791210.1, read on the forward strand.
CCCATTATTTAGCTCAGCCAAAATTTAAAATTTGGTTTATTTTCTTTGTGATACTCTAAAGCTTTTGTCATTGGTAGTTCAATGGTTTCTTGATGTGTTGGATACCCACATACTCAAAATGTTGGTGGTTATTCATGTTTATTATTTTACATGTCCAACTCCACCCATCTTAACAAGGTAGAGTGAACAAGATCGTGGGATGCGTATTATGTGCCAAGATTAAAGGCATAACAAGTTGTTGTATAGTAAACAATGAATTCCAGGTTATGGAAGGTGTTTCATTATCCAATCTGTGATCAGATAAGAGTGCAACACTTAGTAAAGCAATATTTCTTGTGTGCCAAGATTAAAGGCATAACAGATTGTTGTACAGTAAACAATGAATTCCAGGATTAGGAAGGTGATTCATTATCCAAGGTGTGATTAGATAAGTCGCTTTAGTAAAGCAAGAAACTATTAGGAAGTAAGATAGATTAAATTGACGTCACTTGTAAACTAGGTTTAATTTATACATGGACAATATAAATTTTAAATGAAAACTAATTTATACATGTATATTATAAATTTTAAATGAAAACTAATTGAAAATTAGTATGTAAAAAATCATAATTTTTAGTGGAAAAATTAGTATGTAAAAAATCATATTTTTTTATCATTTTTAATGGAAAAAATAGTATCTAAAAAAACATAATTGAAAAAGTAATTGAAACGTTATAATTTTTACATAAAAAATTAAAAACCATATTTTTTTAAAATTGAAATTAACCATTTGTATTCTTTCCATTTCTTTGAGTGGAGAGTCATTAAATAAGCAATTATTATTCTTGGATTGTATGCACTTTGGTGATTGTGGTTGTGGAACAACTTGTATATGATTATGTATATCAAATCCATTTTGCAAGTTTGGGATAATGTAGCATTTTTGTCAAGCATATCTACTCTTTTTGACAGTTTGAAATAATATGTAGATTATTTGATTCATTCATTATAAAAGATAATATATATATATATATTTTAATTTATTTATTTATTTAAATTGATAATAAAATTCAAAGGGTATATATCTTTAGTTGCATAAAGAGTAGTGAGGTGCTCTAGAGTCGAATATAACATAAAGGGTGATACCATATAAAAGAAAATTAAACTAGCCCAAAACCATCTTAAATTGATTAAGAATAAAGAGGGATCAAACTTTTTGAAGTGTAATTGTTTTATCATTTGATAGAAAATAATTAATACATGATATGCAATTAAATAATAAAAAAATTAAGCTTCAAGAAATTTGATCCTTGAGTGCTTCATAGATACAAATTTAAGATGACTCTAGGTTGGTGTTATATATGTAAAGTGAATTTGTTGATTGTGAGATTTTTCTATGCAATATTTCAACAATAAGAACGAAGAACCATAACGGGAGAGGCATAATTATTAAACTTGCACAACTACTTAGAAATTATTTCTACAAAGAAAAGAAATTGCTATTGCATATCAAATGGCATGTCCATTACCATTAGTTGATTGTATTTGACAATGTGATATTTAAGTTTCACTGTTTTTATGTCTCTAACAATGTGAACTAGTTTGGAAAGGATCCAGAGCAACAAGTGTTGGCTACTCTTTCATTTTCTTCTTCATTATCAATGAATAGTTAATTCCAAGTGTTGGATACTCTTTCATTTTCTTCTTCATTATCAATCAATACTCAATTCCATGCCAATGTGAATGCATGTCTCCACTAATTAATTGGGATTTAAAATAAATAAATAGATGAAAATGAATTATAAAAACAATTTCACTAATGATCTCATTTATAAACTACTACCTCGTATATTCATTGGACTTCCCAATGACACACTAGGAAGCCTCGAACTTGGGTACAACATGAATAATTTGTATTACCAAACTATCTTTTATTGTATAGGTTATACCTTCTAATGAGAGCCATTATTTGAAATTATGTCAGTCTTTCACATTTACAATGACCGATGCATTCCCTTTCCTTCCTTCATACTGCATATTAATGAATTTAGATTTTTCAAAAGAATTTGTAGATACATCCTCTTCCTTGACAAGATTCTACATCCAAAAAGCAATGCTTCCATGATGTCTTCCAATAGATGTAGGAGTACAATCATTGTAATTGCTTTCAATGGAGATTGTTATGCCATAGGGGTATATGCTTATTCAATGCCACAATTTTGAACATGTGACTATGATTGGCTTTGTACACATAAGTTAGTTATTTAGTGTTGCTTCAATTTTTAGCATGTGACCACATTGAGTAGATATAGATACAAGGTATTAGCTAGCACATTATTATTATGTAATCATTTTATGATTAAAAGATAATATTTTAATGGTGTATATGTGAATTAATTACAAGGAAAAATACAATTCTAAACATGCAATAAAGTTTTTCTTTTTTAATTTTATGTACAATATACAATTTGGAAATTTACATAATATTATTTTCATTACAAAAAATATTTAAATTATGTCTAACACATCTCTCTACATGCATCTAGATTTTAAAATTTGTACAAATCTTATAAATCTTATATTTTTTAATATATATTTGGAAACATGTTTTATAATATAGTTTATTTCACTGACTATTCTTTCATGAAATATGATGGTTACATAAAACTTTTCCACTTCTTTGTCTACTCTTCCACATTGCAATGTTGTTATTCATTGGCTATTCTCTTAAGCATGTGTATTTTTCTTTAATTTTTTACCATAAATTTATAATATCTTTAGTAACATATATATCTTGTGTTTTTTTTTGGCGTTCCCTTTTCCCTGCTTTAGGGGTATGCTAGTTTGTATAAATATTCATCTTTCTATCTATGTGTAGAGACTAGGCCCTACCTATTTATATAGGCATGCATATTTGCATGGTCATGTAGAAATAGCCAATACTTTTGGCAAGCACTTTTTTAGTAGAGAGGGGGCACCTTACTTATCTACATATTTGTTGTTTTGTACTTTTTATAAAGAAATGCCACAGTATTTAAAGGAAAGGTGGGTTTTTCATTGTAATATTGCACTTCTTGACAAGTATCACATTATGTCACAAAAGTGTGTTGACAAGTATTATATTCAGTCACAAAAGTGTGGATGTTTTGTTTCATGCCTTTTAATAAAAACATTGGTTGACCCATTCATATGTTTTGCGAAAACCTGAATGTCTGGCTATGTGATGCATGAAGATTTTGTTGTAATTGTTAGATCAGGTGAGAAAATTTGGGATCTTGGAACCATTCTTGATGAACGACTTTTAACCAATCTACTACAATGAAGGAGAGGGAAAAGAGGGACCTTCCTTCTTCATATTTATGTGAAAGAGCATCAACAACCACATTCTATTTTCACTTCTTATAAATGATCTCATAATCATAGCCAAACATTTTGGTCAACCATTTTTTTTTCTCAATGGATGAAATTATTCGTTCTAAAAAATATTTGAGGCTACGCCGATCTATTTTAATTTAGAAGTATTGCCCCAACAAATAAGAATGCCAGAGATCCACCGCATGTAGAAAAGCCAACATTTCCTTTTCATAGGTGGATTTTCCCAAGTTTCTCTCAAAGAGTTGTTTTCTAGTGAAAAACAAAGGTCTTCCATATTGCATGAGAATGACCCCAATGACTTTCCCAACAACATCAAATTCCAAAACAAAAATCTTTGTGAAGTTAGGTAGTGCCAAAACATGAGTCATACACATAGCCTCTTTCAAGGCTTGGAAAGATTGATCAACGGTTGGAGTCCAACTGAAAGCATTGCTTTTGAGGAGAGCAGTGAGGGGGGTTGCAATTTTGCCATAGTTTTGAACAAACTTGTGATACTATCTAGTTAAACCCAAGAAACCTCTCAAAATTTTAATAATTGTAGGATTGTAACGAACCCTCTGGTATGACAACAAATAATGAGTACAAAAAGGTAAATATTACAAAAAAAAAACTTAAAGACAAGTGACATGCGTCACAACATATATTAATAACTACATAATCAATTTCATCACAATCAACTGAAAGCAACATCACTATTATTCAATCAACCATATCTCATAAAGATAACATAAGGAAGCTACCCGTCCAACCTATCATGCATGGTTAGGACCTCCAAGACACATAAGCAACGCTCAAGTCCAGGATTCATCCAATTTATTTTGACCATTTAAGGTCTCGGGACTAGTGATTGTTTTGAGGAACAAGGAGTTATCTAAATCCCATTAATCCAATCATAAGTCGATATTCAACTAGATTTATCAACCATATTTAACCATCAAATCTTCATGGTGCAAATAGAATAAATTAATTTTCTTAATCAATCTTTCAAGCATTATTAAGTGAAAAKTTGAGTAAGATAAAAATACAAGAGCATAATTACAATCTCTGTAACAGACAAAGATCTATTTATCATCATCATTAATATCTTGTCAATGTCAGGTTCATTCAATGTCAAGTATCATTTATCAAGTGATTCAAACTTCTGTAATGAACAACCCGTAAGTAGGTCAATTATGTATCTTAATAACATGATATATATTATTTAAAAATGAATAAGGAATTCAGTACTAATTTACATACCTATTTATAAAATCCATAAGAAGATTAAATTCTTCCTTAAGAAAAACATACAAATTCAATGCTAATTTATATATCCATTTATAGGRAACCATAAGAWGATCAAAATATTCTTTAAGCAAAGGATACATATTCAATACTAATTYACAATCCAATTATAAGACCCCATAAAAGATCAAAATCTTTTTAAGAATTCCTTTAAGATTTCAATACTACTTTAAGTATCTTTTTAAAACTATAAGAAACCAATCATAATAAGAAAATAAATAAGAATTCAAGGTGTTTTGCATATTCATTTAAAAAAAATTAAAGAAGATCAAAACACATTAAGTAATGTATAAAGACTTCACAACAACTTCATGTCCATCTATAAAGACTATAAGAGATCACATCATAAAAAATAATATGTAAAGATTTCAAGCTAATTTACATATCCATATACAAGGAATTTAAGAAGATCATATATAAGAAATACATAAAGACTATATAAGACATCTTACATATCCATTATAAGGACTATAAGAAGATTCAATCTCTCCATGTTATAATCTTTAAGTAGACGAGAAACTTTTGTTTATCTCAAGCAACGTTTAAAGGCAAAATGATCTTCACAAGATGACACCTTAGCAATAAGTTTAGACCACAAGAACCACATAAATATCTTGAATACATTTCATTAAGAGTCATCAATCAGTCAATTAAGGATCTGGACCTAGGTGATAATATTAACACACAACTCTCCCAACCAACAGGGTTCCAGAATCTATTCCATTCATTAATCTGGCGCACAGCAAAATCCGACACTTGTTCCAAACCTCAATCCAACGCACAACACAGTTTAACATTCATTCCAGACCTTAATCCGACAGACAACATAGTCTGACACTCGTTCCAGAACTTAACCTGACGCTCAACACAGTCTGGCACTCGTTCCAGACCTTAATCCGACACACAACACAGTTCGACACTCATTTCAGACCTTAATCCGACACTCAACATAGTCCGACACTCGTTCCAGACCTTAATCGGACATTTAAATTTCTGAATCGTTGATTTAATTTCAATAGGAAGTGAAATAAAAATTTCGCTAATTGTTAATCCCTAAGGGAAGTAGACAGTAGATTAATATAGAGGCTGCCAATTTAATGCTTACACCATGAATCAAATCAAAATAAACATCACAACAAAAATTCAATCACTAGCGAAAGCAAGTCAAGGGAGATTTAAAATTTAATAAGCAAACCAAGGCAGCAATCAAGAAGTTATACTCTGCATATACATATATCGACTAGTAGCCATTTTTCATTTTGAGAAGTTTAAAGGACAACAATTACCAAAATTCACTTTCTAGATCTCTCAAAACTAACAAGGAACTTGTCAAATCAAACTTATAATTACAACAGAGTTTACAGTGGATTTCTAAAACTCTTATGATACAATTAAAATATGAATGCAATTACAAATCCCAAATAAAATAATGTAACCGACAACGAAGAAATCGAAGATGTTCTTCAACAAATGGTGCTCCTTCCTTCATCCTACTTGCTAATCACAGAGACTTCATCGGTACCTCCCAACCAATGCTAGGGGTACTCTTCTTCCCCCTTAGCCCCCTGAGTCGCAAAGGTTCCAAGCACAAAAACCAAAAATTATATAGCTCCAATTTTGCATCGCAAGGAAGAGCTACCAGTCTATCCTCAAACTTGGTCTCCCAACTCTCACAAGTAAAACACAGTCCCAAAATGATTTTGGAAGCATAAATTTACCAATAACAAGTGTGATCCATATCTCATCTAGACCATTTGTTTTATAGAAATTTCCTCACTGACACATGTCCACATACACAAATTAATTAACTTTTTAATTAAATAAATTAAGATTATTCACCCACACACTTGTCACTCTCTCCCCAAGTTGCACAAGTAATTACAAGTTTTTATTTTAATTAAAAAGTCAAATTCCCTCACATCCTCCCATGTGTTCCTATTTTCTCTCTTAGTTGTCCCTTTATTCCACAGATTCTCATTAGATGAGTGTCTCCTAACTAGATCTTAGTTAGAGCTTGATTAGGAGTCTTCTTCTAGTTAGACTAGTTGTAGGTTGTCTCAAGATTCTTTTCCAAATGTTCTCCTATTCTTTCCTATCATTATTTCTTCTAATTTAAAAATCCAAATTATTAATTTCATGCACACCTATGTATTTTATCACATCTTTAGATTTTCTCACTATTTTAATTCTTAAATTTGATTTTTCTCATTTCTTTTAATTTAATTAATAAATTTAAGTTAGTCTCTTAACTAAAACTTAGACTTAGGTTTTGAATTTTATTGGGATTTATAATTAATAGATTTTATTTTAATCCGACAAGGTCAATTTAATTCCTTGTTTTCTAGGCCACCTAGATTCATTGACTCAAGTTTTTAAACTACGTGATGTGCCCTTCAAGACGCGCCTTCGTGCTCCAAGGGTGCCACTCGCCTTTGACTGGTTTTGGTAGTTCGTCCAACCCTTGGAGTCAACACTCCACTCGGTCGACCTTGTGAGAGATTAAGGGCTTCTAAGGAATAAGGACTCTACCTTATTGCATGCCCCTTATAAATCTTCATGAGTGATTGTCTCAGTCCGCCCTCATGACATCATGGACCTCTCGAACTAGGTAATAATTAACCTATAATTTGATTCATGGCATGAGTGCTAGTAGACTGTGACAGGGACGTTGCCACACCTCTCCATCAATATTTGGTTTCTTTGCATGACCCCTTTACTCCTTATGTGAGTCATATTAGCAAGCATCGCCACCCTGCATCCATTGAAAAAACATTGTCATTGATCCATATACATAATCATACTAAATCAATCATATGACACATATGTGTAAAATGATATACTCAAACAAAACACAATCCACTCCCTGAATCAATCCAGAGTCCAAGGAGGTCCATTAATGCCATCAACATCCATAATTTGTCACATGTCATGCACACTCAGGTAAACTCGTCAATAGCATATGTCAATACATATATCAAAACAATAAGTCACACCATATCATCGTCATCATGTATAATCCATAATCAAAACAAAACCACCATGTACCATAATCGGATCACTTGCACGCAAGTGTCCTCAAAGAATAAGTCGATAAAATGTGCTCAGTAGAGTGGGATGTTACATACACCCCCTCTTGTTTTAAACTCCATCCCAAAGTTGTACAAAATATAAATGCAAGTAAATGAAAGTATCTGACAAATATCTATATGTCTAATCTATCAAACAAGTAAGGAAACTATTGATGCATATCATATGCGTCCTCCTAGGTAGTCGAGTGTGGAATATAATTGTCCCACTAGACCTTGACCTAATCGACTATTTGACGCCATAATTGTCGAATGTGATGGTCCATAATGTGGATTGGCTCCACTGTGAGAGAACCCACATCCGACACCTGCAAGGAACTCATGTCAATCACATGTGTAGGATCACCAATATAATGTCTCAACAAAGATACATGAAATACATTGTGCATATGCCTCAAAGAATCAGGTAAGGCTAGTTGATAAGCCATGGTTCCTTTATTTTCCACAACTTCGAAAGGTCCCACAAACCTAGGAGAGAGTTTATCACCCTTTCCAAACTTAATCAAACTCTTGTGCGGTTTCACCCATAAGAAAACTCGGTCGCCAACTTCATATCTGCAGTCAACTCGATGCACATCAACATAACTCTTCTACCGATGTTGCGCTTCTTTAATCCTTTGTCTTATCGATTGCATATGTGCTTCCATTTATAGGATCACCTCCGGTCCTACCAGAATCCTATCCTCAAGTCAATCCCGACTTGATGGCGTTCGACATGGTCACCCATAAAGAAACGCAAATGGTTCCATCTTAATGGCACTTTGATAGTTGTTGTTGTATACAAACTCTACTAGTGGCAAGAAATCTTCCCAACGTTTTTGTTGGTACATTTCATACATACGCAACATATCCTCAAAAATTTGGTTCGTTCTTTCTATCTGCCCATCTGTCTTAGGGTGATACATTGTACTGAAATTCAGTTGTGTTCCCAAAGCCTCTTGGAAACTGGTCCAAAATCGTCCTATAAACACCGATCCTTGATTAGTTATGATCCTTCTTGGTACACCATGTAATCTCATAACCTCGTTCACAAAAACTCTAGCTATGTCTGGCACCTGATACATCGTACGTACAGGAATAAAGTGTGCACTCTTCATCAGAGTGTCAACTACCACGAAAATTGAGTCATGTCTCCTTACCGTCAGTGGCAATTCAACAATAAAGTCCATCGAAATGACCTCCCATTTTGATTCTGGAATAACGTGTGCTTGTAATAATCATGTTAGATGTCTATGTTCAGCTTTCACTAGCTGACATTCTAGACATCTTACCACGTAACTAACAATGTCTTATTTCTTTCCATTCCAGAATAATAAAGGCTTAAGGTATGCCTTCATCTTCGTGACTCTTGGATGAGCCATGAACACTACATGATGCACTTCACTTAAGATCAAACTTATTAATTTGTCAATAGGTGGTACTTAAATCTTGTTGTTGTACCTCAACAATCTGTCATTTTCCATTGTATAACCTTCAAACTTTGGTACCATCTTGGTATCTTGTCCAATATTTTCTTTAACTTCCTTGTACCAATCATCGTCTATCTATAATGCTAGAATATTTTCTCGAAGATTCATCTTAAGAGGTATTACCGAGAATATGTGTGGTCTCTGAATCAACGCATATGCCACTCTATTCACCGTTCCTTTAATGTAAGTAATCTCAAAATTGTATTCTCTAAGTAATTATGACAAATGCCTTTATCGCACGTTCAAGTCACTTTACGTAAATATATGATGCAATCCACAATGATCTGTCTTTAGTTCAAATTTTTGTCCAATCAGATAGTGTCTCCAAACTCTCAAGGAATATACAATTGCCAATAACTCCAATTCATGCATTGCATAGTTCTCCTCGTGCTTTCTCAATTTCCTTGAAATGTAAGCGATCACTTGACCGTCTTGCATCAAAACTCCACCTAAAACTTCCTTGGATGCATATGTGCATACCAAGAATTCCTTATACATGTCAGGGACTTTCAATATTGGAGTTGTCGTCAACAACTCCTTAAGTTTTTGAAATTCTTCCACGCACTTCTCTGTCCAAACGAACTTCTTGTTTTTCTTTTGCAATTACGTGATCGGATTTTCTATCTTAGAAAAACCCTCAACGAATTGTTGATAATATCCTGCTAAACCCATAAAGATGCATACGTCTTGTACATTTGTCGGTGCAGGCCATTCCATAATAGCCTCAAATTTCATTGGATCCACAACGATACCTTCGCCATATATAATATGTCCCAAGTAATGAATCTTCGATTGGTAAAAATAACATTTCGATAGTTTCCCGTACAATTTGTTTTCTCGTAGACACTGTAGTACCAATATTAAATGTTCGTCATGTTCTTCTTTCTTCCAAGAATAAATCAGCATGTCATCAATAAATTCTTGAACAAACTTGTCCAAGTATTCGCGAAACATCCCATTCATCAAGCTCATGAATACCCCCAGGTTGTTTGTCAATCTGAGCAGTAAAATTATAAACTCATAGTGTCTGAATCTCATCTTAAATGCGGTCTTAGGGATATTGTCCTCTTTAATCCGTAACTGGTGATACCCTGATCTCAAGTCAATCTTCGAAAACATCGTTGCTCCTTTTATCTGATTGAATAAATCGTCTATTCTTGGCAACAGATACTGGTTCTTGATCGTCGCTTTGTTCAATTGACGGTAGTCAATTCAAAGTCTCTATGATCCACCCTTATTTCTTACAAAAATAAATTGTGCACCCCAAGGTGATACACTTGGACGTATGAGTCCCAAGTCCAATAATTCCTTCAATTACATTTTCAAATCCTATAATTCAAGCGTTAACATCCGATAAGGCATTCTCACTATGGGTTCAGTTCCAAGTTTCAAGTCGATTGTAAAATCGAACTCTCTTTTGGACGGTAAGACTAGTAACTCTTCTGGAAACATAAATGCGAACTCTTGTACTACATGAAGGTTTTCTAATCCTTCTACCTCGCCCTTTTCATTCAGTGCTAAGATTGCACATAACCTACATCCCTTGTGCATGCTCTTTTGTAGTTGTAAAGAAGAAATAAACCTCAAGGACACTCCCTGGTTTCTTCCTACAATCACTCTACTTCATCCCAAATCATTTGTCAAACTTAACCATTTTTTCTTACAGTTGAGTATCACATCATGTGATTCCAACAAGTCCACACCGATCAATATGTCATAAGATCCTAATATCGTGACATATAGTTTGGCCTTCATTAAAAAATATCCCAAGTTAATGATATAGTTTGTAACCTTTCCTCCAGCCTTCTATTTGGCACCTGAAGCCATTTCTACGTATCTGAACTTGTCCTGATCGACTTCCTTTACCTTAATTCTCTTCAGCGTTGCACTAGAGATAAAGCTCTCTGTAGCACCTGGATCTATCAAAATACTAAAATTTTGGTCGATGATCATACCTAAAGTCTCGAGCACAATGGACTAGTGCTCAGCCTAGCGGTTATTTACCGTTGCATGAATACTGTGGGCCTTGCCCAAATCTCCCACTATAGTGGGCCCTGTTGATCCAACTACTCTAGCCTTCTTAATCAGACAGTCTCACTAGTAATGTGGCTCTCCACATGTCCAACATATGGTATTCGATCCAGTACTCCTAGTCCACGAAGTAGAAGTTGTTGGCCTAGCAATCTGCGACCCTGGTATGTTTTGTTGAACATGCCTAAACTATTGCTTTTGTGGGCAGCGTTGTTGCTAATGCAATGGTCCTATGTAAGGAGTCCTCTGCTAAGGAGTCAATCGTTGTGGTGTCATGAACATATGTCCTCTATTTATATCATGATTCCCTGATGTCTATCTGGCTGGTGTCTGATGTTGTTGCGCTCCTGATGTCATATGTCTAGTCGGTCTAGAAGGAGTCTTGCTTTGACCCCCGTTGTTAAGCTCTTCCTCAACTATGAGGGCCTTCTGGAATGCATCGTGTAATGTCTGAGGAATTAGAATCCTCACCTTCGCATGAATGTTGAAGTTAAGGTCGAACACAAACTTGTTGACCTTTAACTTCTCCATGTTCATATGTGGAGCATACCTAAGCATCTCCTTGAATCTGGCCTCATACTCTGGCACTGTACGACCACCTTGTCGTAAGGCGTTGAACTCATTAAGATGGCACTCAATGAATTCCTCAGACAATTACCTCTCCCGAAACCATTGCTTTAACAACTCCCATGACATGTCTTCAACGACCATGTTTAGTTGAGGTAGGAGTGTCTTCCACCATAGAATATCACTCCCATTCAATTGAAAGACCGTCATGGGAAATTTCATGTTGGAGGTGTAATCACGAAGTGCGAATCACATCGCCATGTTCTCCAACCATGCCTTGGTGGCTGAGCCATTCGTGGCACCCATGAACTCGAGAAACTTCACCTTATTGAGTTCTTTGTGTATGCTAACACTACTAGCTGGAGCGCGCTATGAACCCTCATTGGATGTAGACAGTTTTCCCTCATCTTGATACAGGTGGTTGATCAATGCCTCTGACATCCTTTGGAAGGATCTCATCATACCTACCACCTATCCCACAACAACATGTTCCTGCTTAATGATTTGTTCTTCTCCTTGGGGGTTAGACCCCTCTAGCATCGATGCTATCGGAGGCGACACACCTCTTCCTCTAGCACCACGTCGTCTACCTCCACGGTATCCTCTAACCATGATTACACGTATGGACAATTTTCAAAATTAATTAGCAATATAATTTTAATCAAATGTTGTAACAGTCCAATGTCGCAGGGTTGAACCCGCTCTGATAATATATGTAACAAACCCTCTATTACGACAACAAATAGTGAGAACAAAGAGGTAAATATATATTTTTTTAAACAAATGTTAAGACAAGTGACATGCGTCACAACATATATTAATAACTACATGATCAAATTCATCACAATCAACTGAAAGAAACATCATTATTATTCAATCAACCATATCTCATAAAGATAACATAAGGAAGCTACCCGTCCAACCTATCATGCATGGTTAGGACCTTTAAGACACATAAGAAACGCTCAAGTCCAGGATTCATCCGATTGATTTTGACCATTTAAGGTTTCAGTACTGGCGAGTGTTCTAAAGAACAAGGAGGTATCTAAATCTCATTAATCCAATCATAAGCTGAAATTCAACTAGATTTATCAACCATATTTAACCATCAAATATTCATGGTGCAAATAGAATAAACTACTTTGCTTAATCAATCTTTCAAGCAAGGATGATTTTAGGGGATAAATTTCTCTCATGGGCTAATTTTCCATGGTTTTTCCCAAAAAACGATTCACCATTCTAAAAAATGATTCACCCAAATTCTATAGGATAAAATTATTTTACCTTAAAAATCGCCAAAAAGTTATATAAACTATATAAAATCCTTATAAATTTGAATATTTTTACAAAAATATCGCCAAACATTTATAGTTGACATATGAAGGATTAGTAAGATTCGCAAGGGTTTCTACATTTTAAAATAAATTTCCATCCTTAAAATCATCCCTGCTTTCAAGCATTATTAAGTGCAAAGTTGAGTAAGATAAAAATACATAAGGATTAATTAAAACCACAAGAGTATAATCACAATCTATGTAACAGACAAAGATCTATTTATCATCATCATTAATATCTTGCCAATGTCAGGTTCATTCAATGTCAAGTATCATTTATCAAGTGATTCAAACTTCTGTAATGAACAACCCATAAGTAGGTCAATTATGTATCTTAATAACATGATATATATTATTTAAAAATGAATAAGGAATTCAGTACTAATTTACATACCTATTTATAAAATCCATAAGAAGATTAAATTCTTCCTTAAGAAAAACATACAAATTCAATGCTAATTTATATATCCATTTAAATGAAACCATAAGAAAATCAAAATCTTCTTTAAGCAAAGGATACATATTCAACACTAATTTACAATCAAATTATAAGACCCCATAAAAGATCAAAATCTTCTTAAGAATTACTTTAAGATTTCAATACTACTTTAAGTATCTTTTTACAACTATAAGAAACCAATCATAATAAACAAATAAATAAGAATGCAAAGTACTTTGCATATTAATTATTAAAAAAGGTCAAAAAAACATTAAGTAATGTATAAAGACTTCACAACAACTTCATGTCCATCTATAAAGACTAGAAGAGATCACATCATAACAAATAATATGTAAAGATTTCAAGCTAATTTATGTATCCATATACAAGGAATTTAAGAAGATCACATATAAGCAATATATAAAGACTATATAATCCATCTTACATATTCATTATAAGGACTATAAGAAGATTCAATTTCTCCATGTTATAATCTTTAAGTAGACGAGAAACTTTTGTTTATCTCAAGCAACGTTTAAAGGTGGAATGATCTTCACAAGAGGGCACCTTGGTAATAATTTTAGACCACAAGAACCACATAAATCTCTTCAATACATTTCATTAAGAGTCATCAATCAATCAATTAAGGATCTGGACCTAGGTGATAAGGTTAACACACAACTCTCCCAACCAACAGGGTTCCAGAATCTATTCTTGCCCTTAATCCAACACACAGAAAAATATGACACATGTTCCAAACCTTAATACTTCGCACAACACAGTCCAACATTTGTTCCATAGTTTAATCCGACACACAAGATAGTCTGGCACTCGTTCCAGACCTTAATCCGACACATAGCATAGTCTGACACTCATTCCAGACCTTAATCTAGCACACATCACAGTCTGACACTCGTTCCAGACCTTAATCTGACACTCAACACAGTCTAACACTCGTTCCAAACCTTAATCTAGCACACAACACAATCCAACACTCATTCTAGATCTTAATACAGAACTCTGCACAGTCTGACACTTGTTCCAGACCTTAATCCGACATTTAAATTTTTGAATCGTTGATTTAATTTCAACAGGAAGCAAAATAAAGATTTTGCTAATTGTTAATCCCTAAGGGAAGTAGATAGTAGATTAATACAAAGGATGCCAATTTAATGCTTACTCCATGTATCAAATCCAAATAAACATCACAACAAAAGTTCAATCACTAGCGAAAGCAGGTCAAGGGAGATTTAAAAATTAATAAGCAAACCAAGGAAGCAATCAAGAAATTGTACTTTGCATATACATATATCAACTAGCAATCATTGTTCATTTTGAGAAGTTTAAAGGACAACAATTACCAAAATTCACTTTCTAGATCTCTCAAAACTAACAAGGAACTTGTCAAATCAAACTTAGAATTACAACACAATTTATGGTGGATTTCTAAAACTCTCATTATACAATTAAATTTTGAATGCAATTACAAATATCAAATAAAATATTGTAACCGACGACGAAGAAATCGAAGATGTTCTTCAACAAATGGTGCTCCTTCCTTCCTCTCGCTTGTTAATCACATATACTTCACCGATACCTCCCAGCCAACGCTAGGGGTACTCTTCTTCCCCCTTAGCCCCCTGAGCCGCAAAGGGGCCAAGCACAAAAACCAGAAATTCTGTAGCTCCAAGTTTACCTCACAAGGAAGAGCTACCACTCTATCCTCAAACTTGGTCTCCCAACTCTCACAAGTAAAACACAGTCCCAAAATGATTTTGGTAACATAACTTTACGAATAACAAGTGTGATCCATATCTCATCTACACCATTTGTTTTATAGAAATTTCCTCACTGACACATGTCCACGTGCACAAATTAATTAACTTTTAATTAAATAAATTAGGATTATTCACCCACACACGTGTCACTCTCTCCCCAAGTTGCGCAAGTAAATACAAGTTTTTATTTTAATTAAAAAATCAAATTCCCTCACATCCTCCCATGTGTTCCTATTTTCTCTCTTAGTTGTCTTTTTATTCCCCAGATTCTCATTAAATGAGTGTCTCCTAGCTATATCTTAGTTAGAGTTTGATTGTGAGTCTTCTTGTATTTAGACTAGTGGTAGGTTGTCTCAAGATTATTTTCCAAGTGTTCTCCTATTCTCTCCTATTATTATTTCTTCTAATTTAAAAATCCAAATTATTAATTTCATGCACACCTATGCATTTTATCACATCTTTAGATTTTATCACTATTTTAATTCTTATATTTGATTTGTCTCATTTGTTTTAATTTATTTAATAAATTTAATTTAGTCTCCTAACTAAAACTTGGACTTAGGTTTTGACTTTTATTGGGATTTATAATTAATAGATTCACTCCTTAATTAATTATTTTAATCTCACAAGGTCAATTTAATTCACTGTTTTCTAGGCCACCTAGATGCATTGACTCAAATTTTTAAACTACATGATGTGTCCTTCAAGACGCACCTTCATGCTCCAAGGGTGCCACTCGCCTTTGACTGGTTTTGGTAGTTCATCCAACCCTTGGAGTCAACACTCCACTCGGTCGACCTTGTGAGAGACTAAGGGCTTCTAAGGAATAAGGACTCTGCCTTATTGCACACCCCTTAGAAATGTTCGTGAGCGATTGTCTTAGTCCGCCCTTACAACATTGTGGACCTCTCGAACTAGGTAATCGTTAACCTACAATTCTAGCCATGACATGAGTGTTAGTAGGCCATGACAAGGACGTTGCCACACCTCTCCCTCAATATCCAGTTTCTGTGAATGGCCCCTTTACTCCTTATGTGAGTCAAATTAGCAAGCATCAATAGCCTGCATCCATTGACAATTCACTGTCAATGATCCATATACATAATCATATTAAATAAATCATATGACACATATGCGTAAAATTATATACTCAAACAAAACACAATCCACTCCCTGACTCAATATGGAGTCCAAGGAGGTCCATTGATGCCATCAACATCCATAATTTGTCAAGTATCCTGCACACTCAGGTAAACTCGTCAATAGCATCTATCAATACATATATCAAAACAATAAGTCACGCCATATCATCATCATCGTGTATAATCCATAATCGAAACAAAATCACCATGTACCATAACTGGATCATGGGGTCAATCTTTCATAGCTTCTATTTTTCTAGGATCAACATGGACACCCTCATTTCCAACAATATTTCCCAAGTACACTACTTCAATTGCTCCAAAAGAACATTTAGACTGATTGAAAAAGAGTTTGTTCTGAGATAGTAAATGTTATACTTGATCCACATGGGCCAAATGGGCTTGCCAAGTTTTACTATAAATGGGTATATCATCAAAGAAGACTAGTACAAATTGATGAAGGAAAGGGCATAAGACATTATTCATAAGTCTTTGGAAAGTGGAGGGTTCATTACATAGGCCAAAGGGAATGACCAAGAACCCATAATGGCCTTCATGAGTTCAAAAGATGGTTTTGGGAATATCGACCTCTTTCATATGTATCTGGTGGTAGCTAGAACATTGATCAAGTTTGGTAAATAATTGAACACCACTCAGTTCATCCAAAATGTCATCAATGACAGGAATGTGAAATTGATATTTGACAATAATTTTGTTGAGGGTTCAAAAATTGGAGCACATGTGCCATGTACCTTCTTTCTTGAGTACCATGATGATGGGAGAAGAATAAGGGTTGGTACTAGGACAAATGACACCCGCCTCTAGCAATCCCTAATTAATTTTCCCAATTTCATTTTTTTGGGCAAAGGGGTAACAATAAGGGTGAACATTAGGTGGAAGACTACCAGGGATAAGTGGGATGGAATGATCATGGGTATAATGGGAAGGGGGAATCCATTGTGGATGGTAAAAAACAGATTGGTATTTTGAGAGGAGAAACTAGATGTCGGGATGAATAGTGGAGGAGGGCGTCTCAACTACTTGAATGGCATGGAATTGGGAAATAATGCCAAAATGACTTTTTTTTAGGATTTTATCCATTCTGTGTGAACTAATAATCTCAAGGTAACCTATGGTGATTCCTTACAAGTGGTACTATTGTCCATCATGTTGGAAACACATGGTTAATTCCTTGAAGTCCATGGTGATGGGGCCCAGTGTGCATAGCCATTAAGCACCCAGAACAATGTCGCAACCACCCACGTCAATATAAAACATGTGGGATTTCAAGTGATAATAATCAATTTGCAGGAACACATTTTCACAACGACCCTCACATTCATGGAACCTCCATTAGCAATCATGATTTTAAAATTATTGACTACACGGATATAGCACAAGGTCTCTTGAGCAATGCGGTGATGAATAAAATTATGGGTATTGCCACTATCACCAAGGATAATGGTGTTATGCCATTTCCAACATTCAGGATCCAAATAAAGGACATTGATGTGAAGTTTAGTGAAGTCATCGGTAATGCCATGCAATGAGAAATAATGTTCCATTTGAATAACCCAACTTGTGGGGTCTGAACAATCAAATTTATTCACCTCAACTTTGGGAAGATGCAGTTCTTGAGAATGAAAGGCCATGGAATGGGAATATTAACGCTCTCTTGGTGTGAAGGTTTTTCATAGGAGGTAGGGCTTGGGGATTTACTAATTGTGGTTGTCAAGTTTTTCACATCTTCGAAGAGGTTTCAAATTTGGAATTGAAGGTAGAAATATTTGAAGTGATTTCCTTGAGTTCATTCTTGGTGTGGTTGTGGGAATTGTCCAAGGCAATGATGTGGCTATCAAAATATTGGTTGCAAGTGTGGGCCATTGGGGAAATAATGGGGCAAGAATTAGGTTGGTGGGTCCGCACAAAATGGATTATGAGTGAGGGGTACCACTACGATCAATGTGAAGAGAGGAATCCAATGGAATAGGTCCCAAATAAGGGTGTTCGGAAGGGTGGGCGGGTCCATGGAAAAAGAGGCTTATGAGTGAGGGGTACCACTACAATAAAGGGGAATAGAGGCATCCAGTGGGATAGGACGCAAATAAGGGTGTCAGTGGGAGCACTATACTTTTTGTTTTACTACTGTGGAGTTATACACCAGTCTAAAGAATACTATAGTGACAAAATGATCAAATTTTTAATAATTAAAATTGTATAGGAATTTTGTGGCATGGATGCAGTAAGCAGATTTGCACACACTATATGTGAAAAAATTTCACTTTGTTTATGTTCTATTATGTGCCAGCGTCAAGGGTTAGGGTTTTGAGGGTTCCTACGAACAAGGGTTTTCCCTATGTTACAACTCTCTGATATTCCAACGGGGTCCAACAGTAGTACTCAGCCCAAGATCTTAGGGATCTAACTAATGAGGAATGTTCGTACCCTTAGTCGTACTATTTGACTACCCAAGTATGTGATAGTAGTCTTACCGAGTGTTGTTCGTAGTGCCACTATAACAGTCAGGTCGTCGATTGGCTAATCTACAACTGGTTTCAGGAGACCTATGGGAGTCCCTATATACCTGTGGGTACGTGGGAGTAAATGTTCATGTACAGGTGTTGTCTAATGCAATACTACTTGAAGGGTTACCAACAAGGTTTATAGAGGTTTCCAACTAGGTGAAACAATGTGTTTTCAGTAACCACATGAAACCTTCTATATTTCTTGCATGTATTCTTCCCCAACCACAGTTTTATCTGTCGAACAATAGATCATTGTACTTCAAAGATGTCAACAGTACATGTCTCTAGCTTGAAAAAAAATTGTCTAAAAATCTACAAAGGAAAGTGTTATGATACCACCTGTAAGGCACCAGAAGATAATATGCAAAGCATAAATACAATTTTTATCACAATAGTTAGCAGAAAAAGAAAAATAAAGAGCACAATGACACAATTGATTCAAAATATGATACCTTTATGATCTCGATAGTCTAGTTCACTTGCCTCTTTTAGGGGTAAAGCTCAAGCAGAGCAGAGATCAAGTACAAAATGATTCTCAAGACAAAATTTCCCATACTTTCTACTCTTATTTATACTATTTATATCTTTTATAGAACATTCCAAAGGAAGATCTTTCTAGAAGAAAAACCTTCTAGTAAGTCTTCTTACATTATATCTGTTCACATTATTACATAGGCCTTATTTATTAATGTTGGACTTTATTACACAGAAAAACATATTATTCTATATACTTGAGGGGTTAGGGAGGTTAGGAACCTAACACCAAGATAATGTGAGTATATGGAGAATATCTAGCTTCTTATCTAGTGCCACATTAATGTAAAAATCATGCATGGTACTTTGGAAGATTGACTAATGGAAAAGGAAGCCAAAATATAACATGGATAACATGTTGAAGGATTTCAGGCCACATGGTGATTATTCAACCTATCTTGCCCTCCTACCCCGCACAATGAGTTACCAACTTAGGTAGATGCCTTCAACATGTAGCAGTTCACTTCATTCAATGACCATCCACAATCCAATGTCATCAATAATTTCTAACCCAATGTATTGGGCTATGGTCTAGTAATTGAGATAAGGGTTGTCATGGTAAATATCCATTTTAAAACCCTAGAATGTATAGAGTCCGATCCATATTTGATCATTATATTATTTTTCATCTATCTCAATCCTTTCATAGTGGAAACAATTGGAGGAATCAACTTGCAACGCCATTTTAATGGTAGGTCCTAGTTTGGAAAATTGGGGTTTGAAATCTCTTGAAGCCATTTTGAGGCACCAAATGGAATTTTTCGAGGTAAAAAATTTCTTGACAAATTTTGGACTCCATGATTCTATTCTACACATCGATACCTTTCCAACGATGCAAAAATCACGTCAATCATATTTTGTATGAAAAAGTTATGCCTCATTCAAGTTGGACTACCGTGTTGACCACCATGGTACAAGAGGATTCCACATTAGCCCCCRTTAATCATGCATATGGGGCTATCCATGTGAGKAATTTCAAGAACATTATAGAATATCCAAAACCTTATCACAATTGAGGGTTGAAGAAGTCAAAACCYTACCCCTAAATGACTATCAGTCTATGTTAAATATTGGATCGCTAGGAGAAGGGGTTCCATTCTATGTTATTGTATTTTGTTCCATAGCAGAGCATAACAATAGGGAGTGGGAAAGAGAGTGTCTTCTCCTTTGTACTTGCATTATTTCCATACCAGAGAAAAGAGAGTAGATCAACCTCACCTTCTAGCTGGGTTTTCTCCCGTATGGGTTTCCYAGAGAAAATATTTGTGTTAGTTTGTGGATGGTMTGTGTTGTACTTTATTGTTCTCTATTTTTCGCATTTTATCTCATGCATAAGCAAGAAACCAGTAACTAAATATTGTGGAATGTAAATGAATTTAACCTTCATAGTGTATATTTCAGTTTTATTTATCAGATCTGTTGTGACAAAATGTTCCAATGGAATATCCACGACATTCTACAGATCATATTGGTATCAAAGAAGGTTTTCTTTGGGTATTTTTGGGAAGTTGTAGGATCTAGGAATTGGCTAAAAGATACGTTACAGAAACCATAGTCATGGCAGATGCGTCTATTGTTAACAACCCTTGAGATCTATTAGAAGAGATATTTAAGAAGTTGGAAGCATAGGTCGTTGATATCAACTGCAATATGAACCTCCTCATGGCAGCTCCAGTAAGAAATCTCATACCATTCGAGAGGTTGGAGGCCATAATTCAGAGATCAGGTCAGAGGGGAAATTGAGAGATAATAAAGACCCAGAAAATGATTCACAAAAAGAACACAAGAAAGAGCAGTCAATATCAAGTGATGTTAACCCTTCACAATCCTTATTCAATATGGAAGCGAAAGTGGACATAAATTCGTACTAAGGTGATATCGATGCATTAAAATTGAATCATTGGTTGCAACAACTAGAATTTTATTTTAGCGTTCACCATATAGATGAAGAACAAAATATTTCATTTTCTAGATTGAAGTTAGAGGGCCATGCTTTAACCTAGTGGGAAATCCATACATAAACACTTAGTTTGGAGGGTGATCTACCAATAACTAGGTGGGAGGACTTCAAAACCCTCATCAAGTCCCAATTCTACCCTATCGGGTATGTAGAGGACCAACGGATCTGGTGGCTCTACTTCAAGTAGATGTAGGGGAAAAGTGTACAATAGTACACCACTGAGTTTAGAAAGATTTCCATCATGCTGGGTATATTTCCATCATGTTCAATATCTCTCCGAAGAAACCAAATGTACTCCTCAACTATCTAGGGGGCTTACACAGTCATATATGAAAGTAGATGATGCTCTTCAAGTTAAGGATAGTGGATGAGGCGTGTGTACAACCACAATACTTGGAAAACATAGGACAAAATAAGGGGCAACCAAGTGGTTCTAATAAGAAAGAGCACTAGGGAGCTTCCAAGGAGGAGAAGAAGAAGTAGAAAAGTGGGAAAAGATAAGAATACAACAACCACTACATACCAATCGAAATATCCCAACAACCATTGAAATCATTGCAACATTGATGGCCACACTAAGGAAAAGTGTTGGAAGCTACATCCATAGCTAAATCCAAATAATCACAAGAAGTACAAAAAGAAAAAGAACCTTCTAGCCATATATTCGAGCCATCAAGTTGAAATTAGCTCTGATGTGGATAAAAATATTGTCTACACATCTATGCAGAATGAGGTGAATATGAGTAGCTTTCATCACCAAGAAGAGAAGGAGGTGACCATACACATCAAGATTCAGGTCAAGAAAATCAAGATCGATGCTATATTTGACTCTGGTTCACGGGATAATATCATAGCAATGGATCTGGTCAGAAATCTTGGATTGGAGGTTCACAATAATCCTAACCCCTATCCATTGGGTTGGGTAAACAAGGATGCAAAAATCAAGGTAACAAATTAGTGCAAGATTAAATTTGTTGTAAGTGTTGATTTTATAGATGAAGTAGAATTGGACATAGTACCACTGGATGTACACTGAGTAGTTTTTGGAATCCCCTACATGTATATGAGGGATGTTATCTTCATGTGGAGAGACAACCAATACCGCCTCATAAAGGACGAGAAATCCTTCATCATCAACGTGCACAAAGGAAAATAAAAAATTTCACTGGTAAGTACCAATCAAGCTAATAAATTAATCAGTTCTAGCAAGAAATATATTTTACTTTTCCTAAGGGAAAATTAGTCTGGTGAAGATTCGTTAAAAGTAAAAGTGAATATTTGTATGAGTGGTTGGTTATGCCATTCGGTTTATGAAACACACCAGCTACATTTATGAGACCAATGAATGATGTTTTACGCCCTTATCTCGATTCATTTTTAATTGTCTATTTGGATGATATACTAGTTTATAGTGCTACTTGGTAGGAGAACGTATCACATATCATGCAGGTGTTATAGACCCCGAGGAAGCACTAGTTGTTGGCCAATATCAAGAAATGTGAATTTTCTCAGCAGTCTTTGGTGTATCTGGGGTATGTGATCGATGGAGGCGAGGTCAAGATATATTCTACCAAGATGGAGGCCATCATGAAATGGCCAGATCCTACGAATTGCATAGAAGTTAGGAGCTTTGTTGGGGTAGCACAATACTCATGGAATTTCATAGTTTTCAATGGTAGTTTCATCACTCCACACAATAACAACAGGTAGTAAGAGTTTTTAGTGGGAAGAGGATTAGTAGAAGGCCTTTGATGAGATAAAAATAAAGATCATTCAAGAACTAATGCTTGTTCCACCAAACTTGTTGAATCCCTTAGAAGTGGATACAGATGAAAGTGGGTATTCCATGGAAGCAGTCCTCGTGTAGAGAGGAAGGCATGTTTGTTATCATTATGAAGTATTTCATGGGGCGATCCTTAACTACCCTACTTATGACAAGGAGCTCTATGGCTTGGTACAATTTGTCAAAAAGTGGAAGCATTGTCTGATGGGAAAGGAGACCATCATCCACACAGATCACCAACCACTCCAGTATTTGCAAGCCCAAAGTAAGTTACAACAAACCAGGCACAAAAAAATGGATGGGGTTCTTAAAACAATTTAATTTGGTTATAAAGTATAAGAATGGGAGCATAAACAATTTGGTAGACATGCTTTCACGACCACCCAAATCCAGGATTACAACTTTGGGAACTCTGATGCACATGGAGCCTTTTACCCATGATGCATACAGAGAGGCATACATAGAATATGATTACTTCAAGGAGGTGTTTCGACAACTATATAGAATAATGTGACATTAAGGATGACTATCATTTCCAAAATGGTCTACTCTAAAAGCTCGATAAGCTTTGTGTTCCTAAAGGTGAACGATTGTAGCTTATCAGAGAGGCTCACACCTCTAAGGTTTCAGGACACTTTGTTGTTGGGAATATAGATACCAACTTAGATAGGTATGTGTATTCTCCCATAATGCAAGAAGATGTAGCACAATATATTAGAGGATGTATAATTTGTTGTACCAACAAGCCTAGTAATAAGAAGCAATGTCTATATCATCCCTTACCGATACCCACTAGACTTTGGGAAAACATTTCCGTGGATTTTGTGGGTGGTTTACCAACCATGCAGAAGAGACATGACTATTTATTTGTGGTAGTTGACAGGTTTAGAAAAATGTGCATTCTCATGCCTTGTAAAAAGACCATCAAGGGACAGGAAGCAACAAACTTGTTCTTTGAACATGTCTAGGTGCACTTTGGGATACCAAGGAGCATCATATTAGATATGGACACTAGATTTCTCAGTGCCTTATGGGCTACATTGTGGGAGAAGATGGACACTAAGCTCAAAAGGTATACAACATTCCATTCACAGAAAGATGGGAAGACGGAAGTATTCATCATGACTTTGGTGCAACTTTTGAGGGGTTACAATCAAAAGCATTTGAAGACCCGGGATGAAAATCTGATCTATATACAACACTCTTATAACAAATCAATCTACACTTCTACTGGTAAGTCATCTTTTGAAAGTTTCTATGGATATTTTCACATTCACCCATAGATGTTGTATATGGACAACAAAGAGGAGTGAGGGAGGACCTCACAAAATGTGCATTAAAAGAAAAAATGTTTGTTGAGATTAGGAAGATCCATTTGCAAGTACAAGAGATGTTGAAGAATTCATGGGAAAAGTACAAGGCTAGACATGACCAACATAGAACATAGAAAACATTTAGAGTGGGAATCAGAGTATGATTACAACGGAATAAGGAAAGTCTACAGTATGGTCCTAGTTAGAAGATCAAGGATCTACAGTATGGTCCTTTTGAGGTATTGGAAAAGTGTTAGAAAAACAAGACCGCG
>ML791210.1:84209-99546 GCA_009831015.1 Picea engelmannii
AAGACCCTCTTCAAAATTTGCATTGGTACTAACTATATTATTAGGGTTCTTCCCTTTGGCATTTATCAGATTATTAACTTTTGTACCCTCAATTCTCAACAACAATGCATTGCTTGCTTCATTCCCGAAATTCTTCAAGTTAACGATTCCATGCCTATTGGAGTATTGTAGGTATATAGTTTTTCCCCATACCTGATCTTGTTCTAGCAATGAAGCATAATATGAAACCATTGCAATAGTTTGATTCAAATCCACGAATTCCATAAATGCCTAGTTGCATTTCGATCCAACATTGACCTTGGTGTTGACAATTTTCCCGAACGACTTCCCTAGTTCAGTAAGCTCTTCCTCCATACAATCCAAGGCACAACACCTTCGATGGTGATTGAGTGTATCGAAACTGCGATTGGCCAGCTATGGAACCCATTCTTCCCAAGCTTCAAACTTAGAGCTTTCAGTAATGGATATTATTGAGACATGAAATGTTCAAACCCTAAAAACTCAATAGGCCAAAAAAAMATGAAACCCTTTGATATCCAAACACCCAATGACTCAACCAAACCACAAAATATTAAACCTTGTAAGCTTCAAACCTTAAAACACTCAAATTGGGAAGAATGTATTGAAGTTCACAATCAACCCTCATGAGCTTCAAATCACAAGCTAAAAATAAACTCACGACTAAATCTATTAGACCCATCAAACTTCAAACCCTATATAATTGCAAACATCAAATGGCTCGTAAAATTATCATACCCCTGTAGGATTTGAACCTCACTTCGAAGGCTCGAAAGCCTTTTGTCAAATTACAGTATCCTTATCTTCTAATGGAAACTCAATCCTTTAATTTGATGAGTTCTTTCTAAGTGTACGAGTGCATGATTTCCAAATGATCGACGATAATGTAATTTTAGGGAGCAACAAGACTAGGCGGCTCGAATATTTGCATTGATAGCTCGTTCAAATCATGACAACTTTACTCGTGGCTTACACCCAAAAAACATGTATGGAAACTATATGTTACAGTAGAATCATGGATTTCACTTGGTATATGACCGTGTTTGCTATGGCTAAAGCATGATTTTCATCCGCTTTGATACCATATTACGAGAACCAAAGAAACCCTAGGTAAGGTTACGATACTGAAAACATAATCTCCATAAATACTGAACAATATCATTATTGAACGATACATTATTACAATAAGGTTCCTCACTCCTATAAAGAGCTTGAGAAACCAAAACCCTAAAAGACAAAAACCCTAATCTTTTGACCTAAAGTCACTAAAGTGACTTTATTCCATGGGTAAGCTTTATATCTCTAATAGGTAGTTGGAGAGCAATAATCTATGGAATTCAATTATAATGGGCAGTGGGTGTAGGCCCCTGGAAATACTTGTGAGAGAACATACATACACATGCATATCATTGCATTATGCATGTTGGATTTGTATTGTAACTAGTATGGCTTGTGGAGTGATTCCTTCCATAATGAATAATTGATGGTGTTGCCCTACTTTAAAGGTATTCTATGAACAATTGCATGGTTGTACTCTATTCCATTACATTCACTTGAATGTGATATATTTGGACTCTTTCCCTTCATAATTTGAATCAGGGATAATTTTAAGGATGAAAATTTATCTCAAAACGTAGAAACCTTGGCGAATCTTACTAGTCCTTAATATGCAAACTATAAAATGTTGGCGATATTTTTGTAAAAATATTCAAACTTATAAGGATTTTATATAGCTTCTATAAAATTTGGGCTATTTTGAAGGGAAGATAATTTTATTCTATAGAATTTGGGCTAATAAATTTTAGAAAAGCGAATCTTTTTTTTTGGGAAAAACATGGAAAATTAGACCATGAGCCAAATTTAGCCCCTAAATCATCCCTAATTTGAATTCGTTATCTAATAGTAATTTTAAAAATTTGTATAGATAATTTATCTTTTGTAATTGTGAAGAAATCACATTCAATGAACAAATTTTATTATTGAACATATTTTGAAGAAATCACTTGTAACTAAACAATTATTTATTTGAACATTTTTGTTTGGCTTGAGATTGTCATTACAATCTTATCCTAGATGTGAGAACAAAAGGAAAACAAAATATAATAATTTCTTGACATTACAAATAGAAATTAAAATTGCTACCTTAAATGCATATTTTTGCTTGCCACCCACCCCCTTGGGAGGTGACATCGTTCATCTTATTGAATAATATTATAATTTTGTAATTATTAAACTCATCTTATTGAGGAATATTATGGTTTTGTTATTAAAAATTTTCTCTATACTCCTAGTATTTGTATCTTTTGACTTATTGTTAATATTATAATGGTATTTATAATATCTTAGTTGGTCACAAAATTTCAAGATCCAACTTTTGAAAGGTATATTATAGATGATACAAGGAAAGGTGATCCGTCTTGCTTTTTAATGTTATAAACAAAATAGTTATAAAGATCTTGTTAAAAAAACAAGTGTATTTATTAATAATGTAATTATTGTTAAATAATTTAGTTTGTACCTTGTAGGAAGTGGTTGAAGAGCCTTTCCCATGGAACCATCATCATTATTTTTAGAAATAAATATAAAGAACTCTTAGATAAGTGGTTGAAGAGCCTTTCACATGGAACCATCATCATTATTTTAAAAATATATATGAAGAACCCTTAGAACATGTAACATAGAATTTTTAATAATTATATAATAATGGGATTTTTAATAATTATATTTAAAAAAAAAAATTAACATAATATTCTATTGATTTGTAATAGTTGTAAACAACCAACATGGCTGTTATTTCTAATAAAGTACCTAAACAATATTTGTAATATTGTGAACAACCAACAATATTTGTAATATTGTGAACAACCAACAGGGCTGTTCTTTCTAATAAAGTACCTAAACAATATTTGTAATATTGTGAACAACCAACAATATTTGTAATATTGTGAACAACCAACAGGGCTGTTCTTTCTAATAAAGTACTTAAACAAAATTTTCTCAACCTCTAAACTCTAAGTGTAAGAGAAGAATGCCCTCTAAACTCTAAGTGTAAGAGAAGAATGCCTGCAGTCACATTCATTCTCTTGTAGTAGGCCTACACATAAATGAAAATGAAAAAAAAAATTAAAAAAAAAATCAAAATAACTATTAATTTGATAGATATTCATCAATAATTTCTTCACCGATGTTCAACTATCTCACATCTTACCATCAAAAAATCAGTTTATGAATCTTATATAATAGCTATAAGCACATCCAATGGACAGAATTTGTTTACCCTAAACAGAACATGTTAACCACATTTATCAAACGTTGGGAACATGTGCAACGGAAAGGATCCTAATTGGAACAGGACTTCATAGAACAAGCAAGCAACCTAATTGGAAAAGGTCTTTTCTCTTGAAGCTAGATAAATTGCATCTCTAAAGTAAAAAAACAATCTTATTAGAAGAAGATCCTGTTAGAAACAGCTTTTTCATTCAGATAACCTGCAACTTTTCCATTATTTTGTATAAAGGAGAGCTCCATTCAGGGGATTGATTTTTCTTATACTCTTTCCATTCTTCCCACCACATAATGAAACTGCTTCCTTCCAAGAAAACATCTGGAGAAATGGTGAGAGCGTTTTCCATGTTTGTTACATCCTCTTCAAACTTTTCAAGCTTTTGCAGGCTTTGGTGTTGGCCTTGTTTGAGATTTTCCAGGTCTTTCCAAGCCTCTTCTACATGTGCCCAAAAGCATGAGTCCGCAGTGAGGGATGCCCGCTTTGTGCGGGGTCGTTGACCTCTTGAACTGCGAGTTTTTTCTTTCGCTTCCATCCATCTCTGAAGAATTTTATGGCGATTGGGTCTTCCATCTGAAAGATAGTTGCCGTTGCCATTAGTGCGATAATAAGACGCAATATCCAGAGGCTCTACAAGTCTTCTATATGTGTTGCCAGCATTTATCCACTTATTTTGGGATTCGAAATCACTTGGCAACTCATGACCCTCCCACTTTTCAATAATCTCATCCCAAAACTGAGAGAGCTTTTTCCTATCCACGTTAGCCCTGAAATCCTTCCTGTTATTTTGCTTCTTGAAGGAATCATAATATGTGATGCCATCTTCCTTCTCACAACGCTCTTTATACCACTCAAGCTCTGCCATGCTACTTTGTTTTAGGCTTAATTCGATAGCTAGCTTATCAACATTTGTGTTATAATTGTCTTCAGTTTCTCCAGCTCTTCGTAGGGCAAACTGTGCATGATCATTCTGCACAAAGTTATCATTACCAGTTCAACAACATTTCAAGCATCAATTAGTGTGCCTGAAAATAATATTCAAAAGTGCAACACAATGCTACAGTAAAATCTTGTATCAAATCTTACACAATAATAAAGTAGCATGCAAAAAGCTGAAAGGACCAAACTAGGAAACACAGAATTTTAGCCAAACTAGGAAACATAGCATTTACAGTAAAGATTGGCAATTCATTAGATTGCAATGTTGTTCCATCTTGAGAAGGAAGTGTTCTATAGACACGGTGGGGGATCCTCTCTATGAATTTGTAGCTTTATTGAAAGAAAATGTCAAAAAGTTAATGCATCATTTATTTTATCTTATATTTAAATAATAATTTAGTATATTTCGTTTTAATTTTGAATCTATTATGGAGAAAGACCAAAAAAAATTGTATCTGAGGAAAAAAATAATAAATTGGAAATTTAGATACTGTAATACCTCCAGTACGTTTAGAAATAATTACTGATATAAAAACTACATTTTAAAGATATTTACTGATATAAAAACTAACTGCCCAACAAAAACATTTCATTAAGATGTAATTTTCCTTTTTGTTCTTTCAACTGTTATTCTAAACAAGGAATTGAGTATTACCTGAGCTCCAACACCAATAGCTTCTAACTGCAATGAGATTCCCATCTCGTAAGAGGATTTTGAATCAGGATTTGCAAATCTTTTACTACTTATGGAGTTTTCTATGACATGTTTCAAGACAGCACCATACCCTATATGCTCTGAAAACCAGTCCTGTACAATATTATCGGAAAGTTTTTCATGGCTCTGCATTGTGAAATGAAGCAACTTCAAAATGGTCTCAGAATTGTCAATACAA
Source organism: Picea engelmannii (assembly GCA_009831015.1). NCBI lineage: Eukaryota > Viridiplantae > Streptophyta > Pinopsida > Pinales > Pinaceae > Picea > Picea engelmannii. The sequence goes on from ML791210.1 coordinate 89,343, forward strand.
GCTGCGCCATGGCTTGAGCAAAACATGTAAGTGCCCAAAGGCTTGTATGGGCTTCTCTTTATAACCCCATCTGACCCCCTTGAATCAACCCCATAGTATGCCACTGTATAAGTATACTGCAGGACATTTTCAAGAAGAGTCCTACAAGCATCTTGAATAGAAGAATCAGCGACTTTGCAATGCCAATACGGCAAAATAGCAGTCAAAGGCTCAGCAATGGACTCAATCGGTGCAAGGAGCATCCGAGGAACAATATCATGCTGGGAAATCACATGAAAAAAGTTGCCTCCCCAATTCTCACGACCAAGTGCTTCAACAAGTCTTTCATCTCCCACTAAAGGGCAACCAAATGTGATACAAAACGGAGAGCTTTGCCTTAGCCTCTTTTCCAGTACCCATAGTGTGGCCAAGGTTGCAACTGCCCCTCCTAAGGAATGACCCACAAATATAATGGGTTTGAGTTTCCTTTGTCTGGAGTCCGTATAAATCTGCAACTGATTGATCATGGAATACATCAGCACAATCTTGCTTTTTCTCTTTGAATTTCTGTAATTTCATCTATAATAAGTGAACAAGTAAACCCTCTTTTTGTGAAATTAAGGCCACTTTGTCCAGACAGTTGTATTTAGATAAATCAATTTACCTTTGCTTGGAAATCTGTTTTCTCCATAATATGCAGGAAAAGCTTAAGAGCTCCCTGATGAACGAGGGCTGGTTTATCATCATTACCCTTGAGGCAATCCGAGAATACCCTGTTGTTAGTTTGTATATTGCCCTCTCCATATTTGCTCACTTTGACGATGAAACTTTCTATTTTATGAAATGAAGGGAAGGTAACATATACAACGCCTTCATGCTCCTTCAAACTAAAAATCTCTGAATTGCTTGCAAGATGTGACTCTTCCCAAGCCTTTGACAGTATTTCGCATGAAGCAAGAAAAGCTGCAGTCTCCTGACCCACAGTAAACCTGCAACAACACATCTGTAAATTAGTACCATATGGGCAACCAAATATGGAACCCTCTAAGTTTAGAATTGAGTGCATCGAATTTGAAAAGTTCTGCGAGTCAGGGGATATGGACAACGGACAAGTCAGGTCTGAATCCCTCTCAAGTCAGTGCATTAAATGTCAGTTTTACACATTTTTGTAGATCAGGAGATATGAAGGAGATGACCAAATATACAATGATACGTTTATTACCTGAGATGAAGATAAAAAGAATAGCAATGAAAAAACACGGTACAAGATTACACATACACACAGCTTCTAAATGGGATAACTGAGGAATCTAGCACCGTGAAACCACTTATCTTGCTAAAAACTGCAGATCAAAGACCAGATTATTGGATCTGCCATTACTGGAATGAATCAAACTCCCATTACTAAAACCACAGCTGGCCTCCCCTGCCTCCACCTAAGGAAGACCAGTACCCGCGGCCGTTCTAGGCAGAAAAGCCTCCTGAGCCTTAGCAGGGAAATGAATGGTGAGAACCTATCATCACAGACCCAGAGCCTGGAATGAAAGGATGAGCCATCCCCAAGGACAAAGACCAGTCTAAAGAATACTTCTATTTTACCCACCACAAAAGTCCAAATTTTCTCCCACAGACACCTTAACCTTCCTTTAAAAATCCAATCTTCATCTCCTAAAAAATTTCCTACTAACCCCAATGCTCAATACTTTGCTTGCCCATCCTTTCAAACATGAACACAGAAATGCCTTTATCAAAATGCAAAGAAAACAACCATATCCTCATAAGAATTTATGGAAAAAAAAAACACCCAAGACTATCCTTACAGTCGGGTTGATGAGTCTTCCGCCATGGTCTGCTATTGCTGCTTGATTTTCTTTGCTTCACATTGGCATTGGATTAAGAGTTGAAATGTTATTCTTATAATAAATCTTAATGGATGCCCGTTGTTTCTTACATGGAGAAGGGAAGAAGCCCAGAAACAACTATCCAGGAAAACGACAGAGAAGACTCGGAGACTTAGAATGGGGTATATAGAATGTAGGAAATTGTATTTGTCACTGTCAATACAGTCATGGTTTAGTTTAGAGGGAAGAGGCATCAGCCAATGAGAAAAGAGGGCAGTACATTCAATAATTTAAAGGGATTTCAGGGAGCAGCCCACGTTCTCAATCTCTGTCCGGCTGTTGCAGGGTACGCAATGTGTTTTTAAGTAGGACGGGGCCACATAAAGTTGAAATTTTCTTATAATGTATGACAGGTATCTAATTTTGAATGGGTATGGAGTTATACAATACTATAGTTAACTTTTAAAATAAAGGTCAAGATGATATTTTAAATGGATTTAATGATTAATAATATATATTTTATGTTTAAAGTGATGGTGCGTAGGATATATATACTTTATTAAAGAAACAAAATTATTTATTAAAAAAACAAAGAATTGTCACATCAATATAATTTTAAATTAAATTAGTGTACAAAGTAAAAGTTGATGGTTGCTCTTCTTGTATGACTTTGAAAGGTTACATTGAATAAAATAAAACTAGTATATCTTTTAAAAGGGTGAATGAGAATGCCGAAGTAAATTAAGGAAGATTTTTATAGTATTGTTGTTAATGAAAATCATAAAAATATTGCAATTAGAATGATTGAAGTGGATCACTATTTTGAAGATGAGCTTCTACCATGATTTAAGATATGTTCATTTTGAAAAAATGCATGTGTTTTGATATGTTCTATCTATTGTTATGAATGAGTTGTGTGCACCTAGACATGACCATTTTACCTCTTAATATAAAAAAAAAAATAGTTTATTTTAAAAACTAAAATAAAGACATTTTAAAATTTAAAGAGTAAGCTCAAAATCAAAAATAAAATAAGAACTCTAAAAGTGAGCCAAGATCGTTATAAGATGTTCTCAATCTAATTTATATAATTTTGAATGGTTGTAATCCCTGTGTGGTTGTGTCAATCTAGTGATAAATTAAAATAATATTAATCCATATATATTTTAAACACTCAATTTTTTGGTTGCATTGACCTTTAAAAGGGAAATTTCCATTGCATTGACTTCAATATCATAGATGGTAAAAGCTCTCGCATTCATTTGGTTTGAATGACAAATGTTCTTATGCATCCTTCCATCTTCGGACATATTGGATGTGAAATATGTGCACCATGAACTATAGTCTTTAAATGGACTTATTTTATTTATACTTAATGAATAATGATAATGGTAATGATATATGTGAAGAAGAAGAGATAAAGGTAAATTGTTATGTAAGGGAGACAAGAGAGACTAAGATTGAAAAGGCTTGTGAACACACCATCCATTTGGGATTGGTAATTATATACCCATGACTATATGAGCTCCAAAACATCCACAAAGAGGTATGTTGTTGTTAGCATTGTCATACAATATCATATTAGACTTATCAAATGAGATTCAAATCCAAATAATGAAAATAATCATTTAACTATACCCAATTAATATTTTAAAAAAAACTTATATCATGACTTAAACAATAAAAATTATAAATTAAATATATAAAACATAAATTATATTATTATTTTTTAAATATATTTATAAAATAAATTATATGTATAACAATATTAATAATAAATTATATTAAAATTTTAAACTAAATTATTAAAAATATATATTAACATATAACTAATAATTATAATTTTTTGTTTATAAAATATAAATTATCTTTAAAATTATTAAAAAATAAATTAATAAGAAAATGAGATTAGAGAAGTTTGCATCTAACTTTCACAACTATTTATCATTAAAATGAGTGACCTGTGACGTGCTGAGAGAATGGCTAAAAACTTTATAAAAATATTAGTGTATCTAATGAATCCAATATACTGTGCCATTTCTGTGCAGAAATAAATCAACAGTGTTCGACCAAACAGTATTATAAAAGAAAAAAAATCTCAGACAATTGCCAATCTAAACACAAACGCTGTAACCTGAGATTTGTAGACGAATGAAGAGAACCAAACAATCAACAAATTGGATATGGAAGTTTAAACCCAAACAACAAACCGAGGTAAGGAAAGGAAGTGCCCTGGGGTCTTCTCCTGCGCAGATATACTCGTTCTCTCTGCCAGAGATGGTGTTGTATCGGTAAGTGCTTATATATATAAGCATGTTCAGGGTATATATATATATATATATATATATATATATATATATATTACGCTTATGTTCAGGACAATGTACATACACACTTATGTTCAAAATTCAAGTGTTCATGGCACTGAGTATATCAGTCTTATAAATCAAATTTACATTGTTGCTGAATGTTTGTACAACAGAGATCAAAATGGCCAATCTTGATACTATCCCACCAAGTATGAAAAAAACTTCTTATTCTATTTTGTTGGCCTATGGAATATTCTTCTTCTTTTCATAGTTATATTTAGATGTTGATCAATAACTATTCCTTTTCATTGCATTATGATAGAAGACATTGGTTTGAAGAATTTGGAACAGATGGTTCCAATCTTGTTGGCATTCTTAAAAGATGACACACCAGTTGTAGTCTATAGCTCTATTATTAGTGGGACAAATTTATTTTGTAACTTGAAATTATAAGAGGAAACTCATATATTTTCCCAGAGTAGTTAATAGTTCATCATCGTTGTGAAGAAAATATTTACTGCTCTGTTCTCTCCAACAATGTACACACCTTTTATGTTTGTAGTTTACCTNAGAACCAAACAATCAACAAATTGGATATGGAAGTTTAAACCCAAACAACAAACCGAGGTAAGGAAAGGAAGTGCCCTGGGGTCTTCTCCTGCGCAGATATACTCGTTCTCTCTGCCAGAGATGGTGTTGTATCGGTAAGTGCTTATATATATAAGCATGTTCAGGGTATATATATATATATATATATATATATATATATATATATTACGCTTATGTTCAGGACAATGTACATACACACTTATGTTCAAAATTCAAGTGTTCATGGCACTGAGTATATCAGTCTTATAAATCAAATTTACATTGTTGCTGAATGTTTGTACAACAGAGATCAAAATGGCCAATCTTGATACTATCCCACCAAGTATGAAAAAAACTTCTTATTCTATTTTGTTGGCCTATGGAATATTCTTCTTCTTTTCATAGTTATATTTAGATGTTGATCAATAACTATTCCTTTTCATTGCATTATGATAGAAGACATTGGTTTGAAGAATTTGGAACAGATGGTTCCAATCTTGTTGGCATTCTTAAAAGATGACACACCAGTTGTAGTCTATAGCTCTATTATTAGTGGGACAAATTTATTTTGTAACTTGAAATTATAAGAGGAAACTCATATATTTTCCCAGAGTAGTTAATAGTTCATCATCGTTGTGAAGAAAATATTTACTGCTCTGTTCTCTCCAACAATGTACACACCTTTTATGTTTGTAGTTTACCTATTGTCTGAGTCTTCCAGAGCTGTCTACAAAGGATAAAAAGCACTAAGAAACAACTGTTAAACCATTTCACTTACAAAGAATTGTAGCAGATCTAAAAAATATTTAGGTTGTGTATGTATATTTTCACATTAAACAATCTTAAGCTAAAGGATCACTACATAAAATATTGTTTTCTTTAAGTGGAGTATATTCTAGACTATTGCATCACGTATTTACAATTCACATAAATATGACCAAAGTAGAAAAATTAATACAGATATGATACAGTAGGATCCCTATCGTTAGATGGAGTGGCAAGAAGCATTGATAATGCATGGATTGCCATGCCTGCAAAATTGCACAGGATCACCTCCTCCACTTCTGAAATGGAGAAATTGCACAGTAATCGTTCCACATATACGACCTCCTCGACTTCTAAAATGGAGAAATTGCTTAGTAACAGTTCCACATAGACGACTTCCTCGAATTCTCAAATGGTGACATTGAAGCCCGGTAACCAAAGTTACAGAGGCGCTTCGTGCAACCGAGCTCTGAGTTCCTGTAAGCCTTCGAACATGTAGGCCTTCGAAACTGCATAGTAACTGTTCCACATAGACGACCTCCTAGAATTCTCAAATGGTGACATTGAAACCCGGTAACCCAAGTTACAGAGGAGCTTCCTGCAACCGAGCTCTGCGTTCCTGTAAGCCTTCGAATTTTGAGGGAAAATGATTTTGTTTTGCAGTCTCTATGGATTTGGGTTCCTGTAAGCCTTCAAATTTTGAGGGAAAATGATTTTGTTTTGCAGTCTCTATGGATTTGAGCATGCAGAAAATGCATAAAATGTTAGAGATGCATATATGTAAAATGTGGGAAGCCCTGGGTTTAAATGCATAAAATGTTAGAGACGCAGATATGTAAAATGTGGGAAGCCCTAGGTTTAAATTCAGAAAATATTAGAGACACAGATATGTAAAATGTGGGAAGCCCTTAGGTTTAAAGGCGGTGGTCGTAGGGACAAATTTCGAGGAGGCACAACTGTTGAACCCAGCCCTCTTGCTGCATTTTCGGGGTCTGTACGAAATTGACAGAGGCGGTGCGAAATCAATAGAGGAAGCGGGGGACAAATCCCGAGTAAGAACAACCAGCGGGAACAAATGGCAGGTATTTCTGCATAAAATGTTAGAGAAGCATATATGTAAAATGTGGGAAGCCCTGGGTTTAAATGCAGAAAATGTTAGACACACATATATGTAAAATGTGGGAAGCCCTGGGTTTAAATGCAGAAAATGTTAGAGACGCAGATATGTAAAATGTTGGAAGCCCTTAGGTTTAAAGGTGATGGTCGTAAGGAAAAATTTCGAGGAGGCACAATTGTTGAACCCAGCCCTCCTGCTGCATTTTCGGGGTCTGTGCGAAATTGACAAAGGCGGTGCGAAATCAACAGAGGAAGCGGGGGACAAATCCCGAATAAGAACAACCGGCAGGAAAAAATGGCAGGTATTTCTGCATAAAATGTTAGAGAAGCATATATGTAAAATGTGGGAAGCCCTGGGTTTAAATGCAGAATATTTTATAGACATATGTAAAATGTGGGAAGCCCTTAGGTTTAAAGGTGATGGCGGTAGGGAAAAATTTTGAGGAGGCACAGCTGGTGGGTTGACCTGAACCTAACCCTCCTGCATTTTCAGAGGCGGTGTGAAATCAACAGAGGCAGCAAGGGACAAATCCCCAATAAGAACAACTGGAAGGAACAAATTGCAGGTAACCCAACAGTTTAGGATGCGGTTGAGGACAAGTAAAAAATGTTGTGAGTTTAGGATGCGGTTGAGGACAAGTAAAAAAATTTGTGGGGAAAGTTGCTTCCATCAATTGTATGTGATAGATTTTAAAGTGATGACTTAGGTGATTTGACAGGTGGACAAAGACGGTTTCCGAAAACCTATGAATTGGACAAAGATGGTTTTCAAAAACCTGTCAACCAGTGGACAGGTTTTCATTAAAACTTGTCTCTAAGATATGCCTTCGGCATAAAAATCTATTAGTTCATCGAATCATTATTTGTATATGTATTCATCTTTGCCTTCTGTAGAGACTAGGCCCTACCTATTTATATGCTTGTGTAGAAATAGCCATTAATTTTTTATTTTATTTTTTTGAGAGTGGGCAGTTTATCTACATATTTGTTGTTTTATATCTTTTTAATAAAGAAATCTCATACTTATTACGACTTTACAAGATGTTTATTTAGATTTTGTGATTGTTCATCTCCTGAGGGTGTGACAGTTCTTACTTGTTTGCTTGGCAACACCAACAGTGTTTTGTCCGGACTACGTCTCTTCACTTAGAGCATACCCATACTTCGTTCTAGGCTATGGGAGAGTCACACTCCAACTCTGTGCAACTCACTTGTATACTTAGACAATCTTGTCAACAACTTAACACTTAGTCATTGAAGCATACATACAAGAACATGCAAAGCCAAGAGAACACTTGTGAAACAAACAATAAACATAGAGAGAAATAGTGTGAGCGACACAAGATGTGCCTAACACTCGGCTAAGTCTTATTATTGCGAAACAATTACAATATGAGCACTATCGACTCAATTTACAACTTGGGTAGAGTCACATGACTCACCTCATCTCACCAAGACACATACATAGATTCATCACACTAAGACTCTTTGTTGTAACCACCTATGCAACCTCTCGTGGTCCACCCAAAACGTGTGCCCTATCACATACTTGTTGTCCCTTCTCTGTTGTAGACTTCACCAAGTTAACACATACTTTGGTTCTGCTTCAAAGCATGACTCACACAGACTTGCATTCAAACTTCCCTAAACTCTCCTTGTGTGTCCCACCCTTGGCTACTTGTCTTCAATCTTTGCAACTCTGCCTCAGTTCTTCCTTGCCTCAAAACTTTAGCTCACACTTGCTCTCTATTCCCTCTTGCTCTAATTTCCTTCATTGGTTGTGTGCCCTTGTGCTCTTATATGGACTCTAAAGGTCACCATCATGAATCGCCGCATCCTTTGGGTGTGTCGCACCCCTTTGGGAACCATCGTGCCCAAATGAACCGTCACACCCCTTCATAGACTCGATGTGCCCAAATGAACATGTGTGTCTATCAATCATTGCATATCTTGGACCAACAGACCCCATCCTTGGGTGTGCACCCAAATGAACATGTGTGTCTATCAATCATTGCATATCTTGGACCAACATACCCCATCATTGGGTGTGCACCCCTTGCCTCTTGCTCTTCCTTGTGCCAATCAACGTGACTCTTCGTGGGTGTGTCAATGGGGTCATCCAACTTCTCCAACACGCCCATGTTGCCAAGGGAAGGTAGGTCCACTCTTTGGGCATGCCCCTGAGTCGCCTCATCCTTGTACAAATGCAACCCAAGTCTCCATCAACCGTTACAAGGCAAGTAAGGTGTGTGCCCCTTTGATGTCGCACATCACCATCGTCCGCCCAAGGTGCTCCTGCTCACACCCACATTTCATCGTTCACACAATTGATCGCATGCCCCGTGTGTTCTCTTTCTCGACTCGTCCCCAAGTCTTCCCAAGGAGTGTGAGTGCTCGGTGGGTGTCACGAGAGATTGTACAATACTCTTTAAAGGAGAGGTGTCTTTTTCATTGTAACACCACAATTTTTGTGCATCTATTTCACAAAGCATCGATGGTGGATCTTCTTGCTAGTTCATGCATATTGGGACCTTATTATGTGTGTTGACATTATTTTTGTGGATTGTGGAATTATATGTTGAGACAATGTTAATTTCATATGAATGTCACATGTGGTTGCTTGTTTCAATTAACTCGGATATATATGTGTGTGTGTGTGTGTGTGTGTGTGTGTGTGTGTGTGATTATTTATACCAATTGACTAGGAAGTGTATTATTAAATAAATTTATGAGTTGTTTGTTACCAAGTTTAGTGGAATGTTATTTTATATCATTTATGTGTTAGCTATGGATTGAATGATGAAAGAAGATTTTGTTTTTTGGAATTAATAAGTATATTGAGAATGATGAATACAAATTTATGATCCCATGAGACACATTGAGTTAGGTTAGATGTTGAGAGTGTTAAGAACCAAATATCAATATAGCATAGAAAAACCTCAGAATAAGTACTCAACGCCTTGAAAAAGAGAGAATTTCATATAATAAGCTTCTTCGAGGGGGCAACCTCCTTTTACCTCACATAAATGTTCAAGTACAAGATGATTCCAAATGAAAATGTCTCCTTCGTATATATAGGAGACTAGGGGGTATAATTACAACTAATGGAATAAAGCCGACATAAATAAAATAACATTACTAATCTAATATTCCCCAATTAAGGGGTAATGAGCCAATATTAGGGATTAACATGCCCCTCCCCTTGAGACAAGTGTTTTCCGCAATGCTTGAGTAACTTTGGATGCTTCTGTATAAAAGACACATCTTCCCAAGTGGAATCTTCAGCCGGTAGTTTCCTCCATTTAATGAGATACTCTGAAATAGATCTATTCCTCAACTGGTGAATTCTTGTTTCAGTGATGGCTTTAGGCTCCAATATGATTTTTCCTTCCTCGTCAAGTTCTGGCAATATAGTTTGAACTGAGATCTTGTCACCTACAACCTTCTTTAAGCATGAAACATTGAAAACTAGGTGTACTCGTGAAGATGCAGGCAACTCCAATTTGTATGCCATAGTACCAATCTTTTGCAACACCTTATAAGGGCCATAGTAATTTGGTGATAATTTATTATCCTTCTTGGCTTGCTTGAGGGACATCTATTTGT
>ML791210.1:102166-163522 GCA_009831015.1 Picea engelmannii
TTTCATGAAAAGTTCTTGAAAATTAAAAGCCACTGTTCCTAATGATTGTGACCATTGGATTCCTAGTACAACATCAACACCACCCATGGGTATAACAATCATTGGACTATTCATTACATATTCCCCCATAGTAAGATTGATCTTATTGCATTTTCCCGAGCAATTGATAGTTCCTCCATCTGCAATCATTACTTAAAACTTTGGCGTTGGATATACAAAGCAATTGAGTGCTTTGACTATTTTATAGTGAATGAAATTATGAGTATTGCCAAAATCAATTAGGACTATTACCTTTTTCTTTTTGATGTATCCTTCGATCTTGAGGATTTGAGGAGTGCTAATTCTAGCCAATGCATTACACGATATCGTGGGAGTCAACTCTTCAGACAAAATTGCTTCTACGTTTTCATCTTGAGATGGTTCTTGTTCTTGTTCTTCTTCATCTTCACAATCTATGTAGAATAATTTCTTCTCACCACACTTATGTCCCTTACTGTACTTGTTGTCACAATTAAAGCATAAACCTTTTGCTTTTCTTTCCTCCAATTGTTGAGGTGTCAACCTTGTAGGTTGAGGTGTTTTAGAAGAAGGAGCATTATTCTCTCTATAGATGTTAGGATTGGTCCTTCTAGTAGTTGTAGCCATACTTTTACTTTCAACATTTCTTGCCACCTTAAATGCATTCTCCAATGATTTGGGTTCCCAAAGGCAAACCTCATGTTGAATGTTATCTTTTAAAGTTCCTATGAATACATCAATCAAGTGCTCATCTAGAATATATGTTACCTTTATATTCAATCTTTGGAAGTTCTCAATGTGCTCGGTAACTGAACCCTTTTGCTTGAGATTTATCAATTGGCTAAAAAAGGTATTGCTCCTTGTATCCTCATAGTGTGCTATCATTTCTGCCGTGAAAATTGTCCAAGTGACGAATGATTTGTGAGAACAAAGCCATCGATACCATACAAATTGATTGGGTTCTAAATATAAAGAATCAATTTGTACATTTTGTGTATGTGGCACATTATGTAGATCAAATAATTGCTCCATCTGAAGTATCCATGTGATTGGGTCCTTGCCATCAAATTTCCTCATATCGATTTTAGGAACGTGGTTGGTCTTCAACCCAAAGTTGGAGTTTCTCCATTCTTTATTCACCTTCCTTGTGTCCTCATCATGAATTTCATGGGATACATTTTCACTTTCAGGTGTCCTCTCTATTAGGAATTTTTTCAATCCTTCCATGATATCCCCTTTTAAACCATCTATCTTAGTATCCAACTTAGCTTCCATTGAATCCATCTTCGTTTGTAGTTCATTTATGTCCCTACGCATTTCTTCACCTTCATCAAGAGTCCAAGTAGGATTGTCTGGAGGCTTATTTGGTGTAAAAATTCCCTTTTTTGGTGGCATGTTGGCCAAGTATCACTTTAAACCTTGATTTTGAGGTGGTTCTGCTAGACAATCTTCATTTTATTGTATCTCCAAAATTTCGGCCCTTCTGAGTATGAGATTTTATTTTTTGTAGGTCTCTGATATTTCTTCTCTTCAATGCCCCAGGTTTGATAAAAATTGTATGTGCCAAGTGGAATTTATGGTAACTTCCCCACAACTTGCTGATTTTTTGCCTTTCCAGAAGATCTCACTTATATAGTGTGCCCCGCACAAAATAATTTCTATTAAATTATGAAACTCGTACCAGAACTACTACGGGCTTTCCACTATCCAATGTAACTAGTCTCAATCAATTTGGATACTCTAGGAATAATTTATGATTGTTTTACCTGGAACACCTGCTTGAGACTAGTCAATAGGACTAGTCAGATACCCTATATTTCAGAGGGTGTATCTACAAATTTAAGATTACCTAGAAGCTGAAATAGCTACCACGGATACCTTACTAATTTCTGAGAATATCTTTTGGAGTTCAGGGTCTGACACGTTACAGAAAACAAATTATAGAGAAAATTTCGCAATGACTCAATTCAAGATGATTCGAGAACCCTATCTTAAAAAGGTTGTATCTCCGAAATTATAAGGCCTCAGTAGCTGAAATTTTAACCCAACGTACCTTGATCCATCTACTAAATATCCTCCAAGTCGTTCCTTCTGAATCATTATAGAAAAAAAATTATAGCGAAAATTCCACGGTGTCTTAGATGTAGCAGCGAAACCCCAAGACCTTGAGCTCTGATACCATATGTTAAGAACCAAATATCAATATAGCATAGAAAAACCTCAGAATAAGTACTCAACGCCTTGAAAAAGAGATAATTTTAGATAATAAGCCTCTTCGAGGGGGCAACCTCCTTTTACCCCACATAAATGTTCAAGTACAAGATGTTTCCAAATGAAAATGTCTCCTTGGTATATATAGGAGACTAGGAGGTATAATTACAACTAATGGAATAAAGACGACATAAATAAAATAACATTACTAATCTAATATGCCCCAATTAAGGGGTAATGAGCCAATATCAGGGCTTAACAGAGAGAAACCTAGATGTGGAAGTCATACTTGGAGAAAAGACTTATTCTTAATGAGGATAATCAACCAAGACATTAGTTCCTTGTGAGAGTTGGGAAGGGAAATATTGATCTAAAACATTTGAAATGTGGTTCCTAAGCTGAATTAGGGTTTAAGGCCTAACAGGATTGGGTTTAACCTACTAAATTCCTATCATATAACATAATTATTTTTAACCATAGCCCTAATTGTGCTCTAACCCTATTTAGGTATGTTAATTACTCTTGAAAATGGTTTGGAAAGGGCAAGAGGGAAGATTAGGAAGACAATGTTTGGGAAAATAAACTATTTTTCTAATTCTTTGGAACAAAAAAGGAAGAGATTTCCATTAGGAGTCTTCACACTATGTTATTGGTTGTTTCCTTGCCTTGGGAAAAGTAGAGTTGTTACTAGTTTGTAACATATCCAAATCCCTTACTTGGTACATTACTACATCTTTAACTCTGATACCAATTAAACTATAAATGCAACATGCTAAAAATGCTAATGCATCCAATAGAAAATTAAAATTCCTGAATGCAACTAATTTAGCAAAAACACATCAACATTCAAATAAAACATATACACAATGGAATTAATCACAAGAAATAGAATATAACACTTATATTTTTATAGAAGAACCAACTAGCAACATACAAGAAATGTTCCTCCCAACCGTAGGCTTGTTGTTCCATTTCTCTCAATAGCAAGCCACCCCCAAGCTAGGGCTACGAGTCCACAAAGAGGACCAGATCTCTTGGTTTTCCACTATCCATACACATCATCCCAATACCTAGGTTTTTAACTCCAATAACAATTGAAATCCACTAGCTCTCTTTCCCCTCAACCTGCACAACCCAAGGAATGGGATCCCCTTCTCTTCCATGTAGTTCCTTGAGCCATCCCACTTCATTGCAGGGATCCAATGCATGGTCAACCAAGAAATATCTTAGTTGGGTACTCTAGTAATTCTCTTCTATTATAGGAGTGCTCAGAACAACCTTCTCAAGGATCTTGAGTAGTTTCCTCAACATGAAACACACTTACAGGCACATGACCTAAATTTCTAGCGTAAAAAATAGCTCAAACAAGTTGTCTCCATTCACATTATGGTTGATGCTCTTTCCCAACACCCAACTCACCTGTTGCTCTCCAAAAATCCTTTGTAAAAACTGCCTAAAATCTCCACTCAAATTTCCTTCTACTAAATTCCAGCATGATTTGACTCTCACACATTTCCAAAAAATATTGTACCAAGCCCATGATGTCATAGATATGTGAGATGAATTTCCCATCAACCTCTTACATGACTATACTTAGCCCATACTCCAATATCTAGGTTAGATGACTTTCCCACCAACCTCTTACAAACATTTAACGACTAGTCTGAAATAAGTCAAAGGGGGGAACATTTAATAAAAACAATATTTTATAAAAGTGGCTTGGGTTATTAGACATGTGGAACCCCTTTCTTCCCCCTCTCTTGTGGAATCATAGCCGCCCAACGTTACCATCCCTCTTGTATCACAGGCAACAATTTATTTTTATTAATATTTACAATGTACAATATACATAACTCATCCCTCGGCCATATTGATTAATAAGGCTCTTCGACCAAAACATATGGGCCCACCAGCCTAAATCACATGTAAAATTTGCACTACAATTCACAAGGAATAAAAAAATGGGGATGTTACAAGTCTATTTTAGTAACTAGAATAGTTTGAAGACTGCTCAAGTAGTGTCTAAGTCGTTAAGAAGACACAAGTGGAGTACCTAGCATGATGAGGGGTACTAAGGCCCAACATTGAGAATGACATTTATTTGGAAGAAGAACCCCACTACTAGAGGTACAATGGTATCATGAGAAAGAGTGGAAGTGCTATGTTGGCACAGGAGCAGATTCAGGGTTCAATGCTACAACAACGCACCAACAAAACCCTAACTACCGACCCTTTTGGCAACACCTGCGAAGCAGATGAAGTCTCACCCAAGGTAGAGACAGGGGTGGTTGCAGGACTCAAGTGTTTTCAACCTTAGCTAGGACACAAATATGTGATTGTAATACTTAACAGATCACTTAGCACCGACAATTCATCAATATTCAACCACTATCTACTTCACAGATAAAACAGAGCATCATATCATTCATCCAGATCTGATGTATCTCAACACGTATCGTAGAGAGGTCGATTAGATCTAGTAGATTCAAGAACTAAGCACATTCACATAGGTCAGATCTATATCCATATACATTATTAGCACAAAGCATAAACATATCTATCTATCTATATCAAAGCACTTAGCAAACAAAGACATAAACACATCAAGACATCACTCAAAGCAGAGCAACACAACATATACGTGGTTCACCCCCACCCTGGGGCTACGTCCAACGACTCTTCTTCTTTACTAGCTTCTTCAATAGGCTACATGCACAGAGCCTCAAAACCCTACTCCGCATAGGACAAGAGATCTATGCAGCTTTCTAGATCCTCCTTCCTCGAGTAGATCTAAGCACACAACCTTCCACAACCTCTTACAATGACTTGCACTTAGCTCTGCAAGTCTCACATAGTATGCACAGAGCACTTACAATCCTTCAATCACATAGATCTAGCACTTAGCCATTTGTAACTCTCTATATCTATATTCACTACATCACCTTAGCATCTATTTATACTTTACAAAATAGGCCTAAACATGGGTAAACCCATGGGCCAACATCTCATACCCGTTACATAATCCCAAATCCAAAAAAGGGCCCAAAAAGGGGTCAAGATCCTGCGATCTCTGCTTCATCTTGTGATCCTCTTTCGACAGGCTGTCAAAGTCCAAAAATAGATCAAACTTTACCAAGGATCTCCCAAAACTTGGTCAAGGGCCAACAAGCCCCCAACACTCACCTGTGACTTGTCCCGAGTCACTCTGATCTGGATAGTTCTGCTTCAAAATCCTTGAGCGTAGTTCGAGCTTATTCGACTTGTTGTCGTGCCTTGGCCTCTTGTTCAACGAACTCTTGGATGACTACATTGTTGGCAGGTCTCTCTAGGCGTTGTTCAGCTACAATGACAACCTGCTCCAGTTATGCTCCTCGACCTTCGACCTCTGTGAACAATTGGTAAGACTTATCTTGTACAGGTTGGAACCTATGAGCTACTTCCATAACTCTGCTCTGGATAGTGTGGATCTATTTTTGAGCATTGCACTTCTCCTGGGATCTCTTCATTCTTTCCACAATTGACAGGGGCTTCAACTGCGCTTGTATCGTTTCGGCTTGATGCTTCGCCACTTAGAGTTGCGACTCCAGTACCTTCAGTTCTGGATTCTTAGTGAGTTGTTCGTAGGTCTGGGCACTGCGATCAGTAATTTTCTTACATTCCGTAGAAAGGTATTTTATTTTCTCAACTACGCTTTGAGCAATTGCTTCTCTTTGATCCCTTACATCATGTGGGGTCTCGGGCACTGCGCGGAGCTCTAAGTCTTCTATGCATTGATGTAGCTGTTGGATAACTTCTGTGAGCTTCTCTACTTGTTGCATGACTCGATCCTCTTCCTTTATTTCTACTATTGTCATAGAACAAAGTTCTCTGCTAACCACTTTTTTCACTTCGAGTTGCTCTGCGAGCAACTGTTCTTTTCCTTGTTGTAGTTGTGTTTTTTCTTCATCAAACTTTGCTTGGAGAGAAATATTTTCCTGTTTTGTAGCTCGACGTTGTTCTACATCTCGACGTTGTTCTCCAGTGAAGCATCGTTCAAGGCTACTATGATGAATTCAAAGTCATCAGAGGTGAGTAAAGTCTGCATCTTTGTCATAGAGGCTTTTGATTTCTTCTGGGAAGAAGGTTTCGAGGGGGAAACCTTCCTCTTCTTCAAAGGGTCAACCCCATCTCTGGGCGGTGTTACTTTGCCTAGTCTCTGTTCATCTTCTACTTTGTCACCACCCCCTTGGTCAGGTGACATGGAAGCATTATTCCCTGAGGTGTTGCTTAAATTTTGGACCTCCTCAGTCTTCTTCTGTCTGCTGGTTCCGGGTGCATTCTATTCTTTATGAGTGTCCTCTGAGATGTCAATATCAGATATCTATGTGGGGTTGGCGGGGATAAGGAGTTTAGCAGACCATTCCTTGGTGATCTCCTCAAGGTATTCTTCTGTGAGTTTGTAATATGACTGGAGCTGCTCTTGGTGTTCATCTGCTCACGTTGTAATGTAGATAAAGTGTTGATCTGCGTTGAACTTCATTAGTGGTCAGAACCTTTGTAGGGTGTTAGGAGTCATGCGAGGCTTCGCTTTGATAGCTCGCTTTATCTAGAGGTAGTATGTATGAAACACAATGTTCAACTACCACTGTTTGTTCATATCAGTTGAATACCACAGGGTAGCGAACTTCGTGGAAAGCGATTTGAATGGCTCTATGTCGAGGAAGGTCACTCCTTCCGACATTGCCCATGAAACAACTGTAATGAGGACCAGGAGCCAACTGAAATGAAATTGATAATCCTGATCCTGTGCTTCTCGACAATATAGTTCCAACTTTTTAACTAGGTACTTCGCCCAGTTCATCTGTAGGCCTTCCGCACACTTCCCTGCGAGGTCAACAACAAAGCTGGTGACCTGCGTAGGTTGGTTCTTCCTTACCAACTTTCTAGCTATCAGTTGACATGTGAGGCGCACTGCACCACTATAGATGGAAGCTACCTTGTAGCCTCTTGTTCCGTTCTCAACGTCATCGTAGGTATCCTTAATCTTTTGTGCTAGTGTATGATCTACGGCTTTTCCTGAATAAAAGTCTTGCGGGTCAGGTCCTTGCATACTCAGTCCTATGATCTTATGGATCAACGTTGGATCAACGGTAATGCGTAGGTCTATCCATAAGTAGCCGCCATGGTAACATGACAGTAGCAGCTTGACACATGCATTGACTTCCCGGTGTCTTCCGAAGTGTGGGATGTTCATGACATTCAGTAGGGTGGACTGCACAAGGTTCATCATCTACGACTAAGGGATGATCTTCGAGTTCTTCCCTTTAGTTCTGGTTAGGTAGTTGTATGGGGCGAGGATACCATAGATATTTTGATCTCCGAGGTTGTAGTCGTTGAACTTCAACGCTGTGATCTTTTCCTTCTCTATTCGAACTTCACGTATCCCCTTTAGGAGGTACACAGTGACCATAGTGTATTCAAAGTCTCTTGGCAAACTATCATGATTCATTGCGCTAGCCAGAGGCGTGATGTGATCAGGCAATATGGATGGAATCAACTTCGCATTTTCTAGGTCATCTTTATGCTTGGTTCTCTTCTCTACTGATGGTCGGGATGGCCCCGATCTGCGAGCAGTCGATGGAGAAGCTTGCAATCCTCTCATCGATGATGCTTGTACACCTGTAGACATCAACATGACTCTTTTAGTCATGATATCGATAAAAAATTCTTTGACAACTCTCTCTAGAGCACTAAACTCATCCGACATACACGCTCGGGGTTGGAAATATTTGGTTTCGAGGAGTAACTTAGACACTACAATAGGATAGAAGGCAATGGCATGATGGTCACTATATAAAATCAACAAGTCTTTGGGCTCAGATTCACGTTTAGAAAAAGTGTTCTCGGTGCATGGCGTGATGGGATAAATAGATAACTTGGCAACGGATTTCTTGCAACGGTTAAGAAGCCTTCATTAACTTTGTTATGTACGTTATGGCACAGTCCAACGGTCTGGTGGCGAACCATAAATGTATTTATACCCATTCGGGGGGGCCGACCGAACGGTTATATCGTTTCCAACGGCTATATTGCTTCGTCATGGTGAAGTTCCATGTGACGTTGTTTTATTATCCCGACAAAGCTCCAATTCTGCAAATTTTCCTTCTGCGAAGTTCCCTTTGGAACCTTTTGTAACTTGTCGATCTTAGCTCTCTTCTTACTTAGATTTCTATCTTTCTTTCCAGTGAACTTCGTCTCGGTATACCTTTTTCCATTATGATTCTTATCTTCTTTTGGCATAGTTACTTCGCGTTGTTGAGATTCTTTCCTAAGAGTCGAGGGTGACACTTCTTCTTTACTTGGAATAGGTACTTCAATCTATTTTGGGTCTTATAGTGTTCTTGCAACTTTGACATTCAGGTCTCTGGTGTTAGATAGCTTCGATATGTTCTTTTGTTCTTCAATTAAGTGTGTGATCCTTCTAGTCATAAAATCTTTTAACTCTTGCTTCTTTTGCTCTAAAAAATATTTTTCTTCCTTCCTTCTAGCCTGATTTCTTTCAATCCAAGGTTTTCCTAGTAACATGGTAAATGGGGCATTGTTCTCAATATATTTAATAATCTCAAAATCTTCCTCTGTCGAAGTTCCATTGGAATTCATAGATATCTGGGTGAGCTTTCCACATAGGTTTATCAGCTTTCCTCTAAATAGACCTAGTCCTCCCAATGAAGGAGTCATAGTAGGATTCCCTAAAAGTTCCCAAGTTCTTTCTGTCATGACATTCACCTGTGTTTCCTCATCCAAAAAAAAGTCAATGTTGAATTCTCTTATTCTTGCTTCAAGGAATTCTTTTTCTTTGAAGATCTCTGATAAACTAACATGTCGGTGGTCATTTAGGGTTTCTTTTATCTGTAGCAGTACTTTCTCTGATTCTTTCTGAGGTTCTTCCATTTCTGGATCTTCCTTAGGGTTTTATTGTCTCATGTTCGTTCCTTCAATCCTAGCAATCATTCTAGGGCAATCCAATACTTCATGGCCCATAGATTTGCAACAAATACAACTATGTCTTCTCCCAGGGAATTCCTTAGCAAGATGTCCTGGTTTTCTGCAACTGTAACAAAGGGTTAACCCTCTATTTCTTTTAAATGATTCCTAGCTCTTTCTATACTGCGCGCCAGGGTCATAGTAGCTAAACTGCAAACATTTCTTTCTAGGATCCTGCATCCACTTGTTAGTCCACACATTCTTTCTATGCATAGGTATAACATATCTTTCACTATTCTTATCAGACCTACTCATATCAAACCTTCTTTCATCTATTAGTGCCCTAGTTTTCAAGTTAGGAAAAAATCTATCAAACATACCTAGATCCATACTTTAGAAACAAACATTTCCACTTATATTACTTCTACATAGCACAAATCTTTCAGATCTAGAACTTTTCACTATTCTTACCTTTATCAGAGCACAGAGCTTGCAGATCTTACCTCTTTTCTTCATATCTGACATATTTTCTTCAGATTGGGCTTCCTTCTTTAGCACAGAGCTTTATAAATCAAGTAAAATACTGCGCACTAGAACGACAGATCTATGCACAGAGCTTTCATAGTTTTAGGATGGATCTTTGCACAAATATTCTTCTTTCTCAGTTCCCAACAATCACAGTTTCAGGTTGGATCTTTACACAAAGCTTCTTCTTCCTTATTTCCCAACAATCACAGTTTCAAGTCAGATCTTTTCACAAACATTCTTCTTCCTTGGTTCCAAGCAATGACAGCTCTAGGTCTCGGCAATGGAACCATTTGTTGGCATAGGGGAAAACCCAAGGTTCAACTCTACAACAACGCACCAACCAAACCCTAAATACCATCCCTTTCGGCAACACCTGCGAAGCAGATGAAATCTCACCTAAGGTAGAGGAAGGGGTGGTTGCAGGATTCAGGTGTCTATAACCTTAGATGGGACACATATATGTGATTGTAATACTTAACAGAGCACTTAGCACCGAAAATTCATCAATATTCAACCACTATCTACTTCACAGATAAAACAGAGCATCACATCATTCATTCAGATCTGATGTATCTAAGAACTTATCGTAGAGACGTCGATTAGATCTAGCAGATCCAAATACTGCGCACTAGAACGACAAATCTATGCATAGAGCTTTCATAGTTTTAGGATGGATCTTTGCACAAAGATTCTTCTTTCTCAGTTCCCAACAATCACATTTTCAGGTTGGATCTTTGCACAAAGCTTCTTCTTCCTTATTTCCCAACAATCACAGTTTCAGGTCAGATCTTTTCACAAACATTCTTCTTCCTTAGTTCCAAGCAATGACAGCTCCAGGTCTTGGCAATGGAACCATTTGTTGGCATAGGGGAAGACCCAAGGTTCAACTCTACAACAACGCACCAACCAAACCCTAAATACCAGCCCTTTCGGCAACACCTGCGAAGCAGATGAAATCTCACCTAAGGTAGAGGAAGGGGTGGTTGCAGGATTCAGGTGTCTGTAACCTTAGATGGGACACATATATGTGATTGTAATACTTAACAGAGCACTTAGCACCAAAAATTCATCAATATTCAACCACTATCTACTTCACAGATAAAACAGAGCATCACATTATTCATTCAGATCTGATGTATCTAAGAACTTATCGTAGAGACGTCGATTAGATCTAGCAGATCCAAATACTAAGCACATTCACATAGGTCAGATCTACATCCATATACATTATTATCACAAAGCATAAACAGATCTATCTATCTATATCAAAGCACTTCGCAAACAAAGACATAAACACATCAAGACATCACACAAAGCAAAGCAACACAACATATATGTGGTTCACCCCTACCTTGGGGCTACGTCCACCGAATCTTCTTCTTTATTAGCTTCTTCAATAGGTTACATGCACAGAGCCTCAAAACCCTACTTCGCATAGGATAAGAGATCTGCGCAGCTCGCTAGATCCTCCTTCCCCGAGTAGATATAATCACACAACCTTCCACAACCTCTTACAATGACTCGCACTTAGCTCTGCAATTCTCACACAGTATGCACAGAGCACTTACAATCCTTCAATCACATAGATCTATCACTTAGCCATTCATAACTCTCTATATCTATATTCACTACATCACCTTAGCATCTATTTATACTTTACAAAATAGGCCTAAACATGGGTAAACCCATGGGCCGACATCCCATACCCGTTACATAATCCCAAATCCCAAAAAAGGGCCCAAAAAGAGGCCGAGATCATGCGATCTCTGCTTCGTCTTGCGCTCCTCCTTTGACAGGTTGTCGAAGTCCCAAAATAGGTCAAACTTGAGCAAGGATCTACCAAAACTTGGTCAAGGGCCACCATGCTATTACACACTGGAACCATGAGAGGAATGTTGGTGTTGTAATCTAGTGGCCTCTCTACCACACAATTGTGTGTTCAATTGGATTCTATGAACTATTTCTTTGATTGGTTGGGTAGAGTGTGTTTGTTGAGTAGAATTCCTAGGGAGTGATATCCTTGTATTCTCAATTAAGCTTAAGCCCCGCTCGGGGAGCAAGACCTATTACTAGGTGTTGCATTGGTTGGGAGGAAATTCAACCCTTGGGTGGGTATTCTCCCGCATTTATAGTTGTTACATAAAAGAATTGGTTTGCACTAGTCATTGGTCTTTGTCAAAGCAAGGAAATCCCAATATGTGAAGTAGTCTCACTACTAAAAAGTAGTCTTTATTAGAGATAGGTTGTTGTATTTGATTATTAAATTATCCTTATAGGATAGAAAGGAGATTTTCACCAAGTAATAACCCTCCCATCCAACTCATGCTAGGTTGGTTTGTTACATTCATGGAACCATATCTATCTTGACATATTGTAGGGGTTGCCTTCATGCAAGTATCCTTGGTGACTATTGGGTACATGAGAATATTTGATTTATGGTTGAGATTTTTTTTATTTTCACGATAAAACAAAATATTTGTAATTGATTTGTAGACTTCCTTGGATATCCAATGGCCAACTCACCAAAATAGATCTATAAACTATAATGACTACACTAAAACAATGATTCACTATGCAACTATCTTTTTAGTGTTTTAAGTATGAAAATAATGTCAAACAGTTGGTTTAGATTGATGGACAGTTGGTTTGGATTGTTGGTTTTCATTGATGTCAACCTTTGGAAAATGATATTGTAGATTGATGTCAACCCTTGAGTACATGTGGTGGATTTAGAGGTATGGGTAACCCAATTTTGGTTGAGGAATAATGTAATGAATATCAATGTATATGCATGTAAGACTATTCTAGATGGATAATATATGTCATGGAATTTCTTTTGATATGTGGAACGTCACATAACTCACAGTTAGAGAGTTATGGCCATACGAAGTTGAAGAAACCTCATGAGTTATCTAGAAGCCCCTAGAAGGTCAAAGAAGTCAATTATTCTAGAAGCCGCTAGAAGAAGTGTACTAGTCAAATTGATGGTAACTAGGACTTAATCATGGGTATAATTGTTGCACTAATGCAATAATTAAAAATAAATTAGTTGCAACAAGAAGTTGTGAGTTTGGTAATTATGGTAAAGTAGTTGTGATGAGAAGTTTGAATAGTCAAAGTGGTTGACCAAGAAATAAATTAAATAATAAAGTGGTTGCAACAAGAAGTTGGTTAAGGGCAAATAAGTTATGAATTGGCTAATTGTAAAAAAGTTAGTTGCAACAAGAATTTGTGAGTAAAGATAAATTATTTAAATAATAAAGTAGTCAAAGTGGTTGCAAAGAGAAATTATTTAAATAATAAAGTGATTGCAACAAGAAGTGGCGAGTTTACTATTTGTGGATAAGTCAAAGTGGTTACAAAAGAAATTAATCAAAAAACATTAGTTGCAACTAAGAGTGGAGAACTTACTATTTGTGGAAAGTGGTTAAGTTAAATGGACAAAGTGATTAAGTTAAGTGGACAAAGTGGTTAAGTGAAAAAAGTGGTTAAGTTGACAAAGTGGTTTTAAGTGGACAAAAGTTGATACTTCTAGAGGAAGCTACTTGGAGAGTATAAATAAGAGAGAAAGAGTCTCACATTAGCACCTATTGAATATCATTGAATATATATTTTGTGAAAGGTTATTTGGGTAGGTATTATTGACAGAGAAAAGTGTGGCAGGAAAATCGTGGCAGGAAAAGTGCGACAAAAACAATGTGGCAAGAAAGTGCAACAGGAAAACTATGGCAAGAAAAGCGTGGCAAAAAAATCACGGCAGAAAAATCACGGCAAAAAAATCACGGCAGAAAAATCGCGACAACATAATTGGGGAATCATAACTGCGGCAACAACATGGTTGGGGTCTATTTATGAGAGATATGGAACATCTTGTTTGAGGTATGTTTTGTGAGATAGGGTTTAGCTCTTGAGATGGTATTGTATGTTCAATATTGTTCCATATATCATATTTGTTGAGGGATACAGTTGGTATTTTGTTGTTGGTATTTGGCATATGGATATTGGTCTTTTGATTGTGAGGTGTTTCTAAAGTTGTTGGTTTATCTCGAGGCTACATAATAGTGAGGTTGTGGCACATGGTTTGATGTAAGTGTTTATGGTATTTGGTTTATGGATAGAGTGATGAATTGTTAGATAACTTTTGATGGTTATATTGGTGTATGTCTTTTGTATATGGTTGAGGTACATGTTGGGTACATGGTTGAGACAAGTAGTTGATGAGTTGGCACATACATGAGGTGTATAGTTGATGAGGTTGGTACATCTTGATGAGTCATAGTTGATGTGTAGTTGATGCATGATTGGTACATATTTGGTACATGGTTGGAGGCACTTGTTAGTAGTATTGTTGACACATCGTTTATGGATGATGTAGCATACTTGTCTTGGTATATTATTAGAAGCACATATTGATCTTGGTGATGATTATGAGTTGTTGTGATTGATTGATGCACATCTTGGTGATATTGTTCATATGATTGAGAGTTGTCTTGGTGATTGATATTGGTGAGTAGATTTGATTTGGTTGATAAGATTGATGAGACAGATTGTTGTGATAGGTTGTTTGGACAGGTTATTTGTACATATTTGGTGCATGGTTGATGAACTTGTTGATGGTACAGGTTGATGCACTTATTGATGGTATAGGTTGATGCATGGTTGATGCATTGTACATGTTGGTTCAGGTTATTGGTACAAGTTGCTTGGTGCAGGTTGATTGGTATAGGTTGTTACAGGTTGACAATGGCAGTGGTTGATTTAGTGACAATGACAGGTTGTCTACATTTGGCATTTATATTTCAGGGTGGTTGGATGGGGAGAGGATAGGTGGTTGTAGCCACTTTTCGATTGTAGCCAGAGAACATAGTCGGTTGTAGCCTCCTTCTGGTTGTAGCCATAAAATTGGGGAGTTGGAGCTTCCCTCAGTTTGTAGCCTGAAAATATAGGGGGTCGAAGCCTCCTTCCAATTGGAGCTGGAGAATTGGATTTTTGTGCTTCCTTGAATGTAATTCTTGACATATAAGAATATAATTTTGTAGTTGTCTCCTGCATTGGGTTTCCACGTAAATATTGGTGTATTGTGCATTGTGTGGATGTGTTTTTTATTGTTTATTATGCACTGATGAATGTTAATGCTTATGGTACAGTAAGATATTTATGATGAATAGATGAACATGGTTGAATAATTAAAAGAACATACTTTGTGGTTTAAATGATTAATAATTGGTATAATTGCTCATTATTGATTCACACCCCCCCCCCTCTTAGTAATCCAACAAATAAAACACACCCGCCAGCTTATTTAACTATTATAGAATTAAAAAGAACTACAATAGAAAATATGCATACATTGGACACAAAATTTACCTTAGAAACCCCATATGAAAAATCCAACAATTAATGCGGGACGTTTCCTTCTATCTTCTTATATAATGGAGATTACAATATAAATTACAATTTTTTCCAAACTTACTATGAAGCTATAAAACACTATAGTCTTCTAAAATTCTCCACAATATGCTTATTTCTATGCTTTTGTCTCTCTGCAATGTTAATATCTCCTCCACACTCTTTCTCATACTATGGAGCAACAGACTGTGAGTGAAAAAGTGAAACTTTTTCCTTCGTTGTACTAGGTTTTTTATAGATAAAATTAGGGTTAAATTTAGGTTTTTGAAACCCTCTTGGAATCTCCATGATGATTATAAAATTATCTAGTGAATTCCCACACATTATTAACTCTGTGTATTCTAATATGGTGCACTAACATGGTCTCCACTTGGACTTGTGGGGAATATTTAAACCGTTACCTTGTTGGGGCCATAACGTTTGCATATGAACTCCATTTTTCAAAAATGAACCACCACTGGAAAGCTATCAACCCATAGAATGTAAAATAATAGTCAAGGACCTAGGTACTTGATGTTAGGGAACCAAAAATCTACTTATTTATCCCTAAAATAGAGGGTTTACCATTTGCTAAGTAACTATGTAACTATGTTGATCCATTTTGGATCATCCCTCCACATTTTTAGAGTGTTTTGGTATCCAAAAGATTAGTATTGAAGGAGATAAAGAAAAAACTCCACATATGTCTCCTTGGAGTACCATTTAACTTTGGTCGGTATATGACCCTTTAGTCCCACTTGCCAAAGTTCATGTTGACCTTTCCTAGTCATTCTAATATTCTTCTATAGAATTGTTTGCTCTGGTAGTTATTCATTTGCATTTGGTGCCAAATCTTACATGGAAGGAAAGAATTATCCCTCTTCATCCTCATCAAGCATTGATGGCTCATAGAGTTCCAAGTTCTCTACATTTGCTTGAAAGTAAATGTGCATATAAGTGGAAGACTAAGTTTGTGAGCATTATTTCATAACTTATACAATATTTTGAAAGGTCCATAAGTCAAGGATTTGATTTTCTTCCTTGATCCCTATAACATTTTTTTATTAAGGTGCAACTAGACTCTGTCTCCCACTTGGAAGGTCTTCTCAATCCTATGTTGATCATGTTTGGCCTTGTATTTTCCCTTATACTTTTTTTGTTTTCTCTTGAACCTATAAGTGTATTTTCCTTATCTTGTCTATAAACTTTTATGTCTTCAATGCGTTACTTGAGGTTGTTTCCTTTGCTTTAGGTTGTCCATTTGCAATATCCAATGGTGATAATGGAAAATATCCAAAACATTTTTCAAAAGGGGACTTGCTAACAAAAGTGTGCAAAATCAAGTTGTATGAATGTTGTATGTAAATCAAAATTTCATCCTAGGTCCTTGATGTGTTTGATTTGTAACCTCTCAAAACTTGAACCAAAGTCATAGTAACTACCTCTATCTTCCCACTAGTCTATGGGTGGAAGATAGTGGATCTATTCAATTTTCTATCTAAATTATCCCATAATGAAGTCAAAATGTATTGATAAATCTAGTATCTCTATAAAAAACAATGCTCCTTGGAATCCCAAAGTACACCCAAACATTTTCAAAGAACAAGGTTGTTGCTTCTTATCCTTTATGGTCTTTTTACAATCCATACGAACACACATCATATTGACCTTCTCTACTACCACATACATGTAGTCATGCCCTCTTATTGTCCTCTACAGGCTTCCAAAAAAGTCAATTGATATACTTTCTCGTTGCCTTGTAGGGATAATAAGTGGATTGTATAGTCCTTGCTTCATATTACTTGGCTTGTTGGTACAACATAAAATACAACCTTTGACAAATATAACTACTTATTCTTGCATCTTACACCATTAAACATACCTTTTCAAGTTAGCCAGAATATTCTCAACACCAAAATAACAACAAATTTGTAGGTGTGAATCTCCCTTACCGATTGTACTCTTTCCTCCTTTGGTACATGAAGCTTCCCTGTATTGTAGAGTAATCCATAATATTGGAGATGGTAATCAACATTCATTTATTCTAGTTGTCATTGTAGTGGCTAATACACTCTCTTAAAGTCATCATCTTCCACACACTACTTTTTTTATGCTTTATGGGTGAATTACATCCATGTGCATAATGGATCCCAAAGAAATGATTTTTAGTGTTGGCGGTTTGGATAGAAAATCATCCTACACGTTGGTAGTGACCATCTTATATATAATCACATGATAATATTGTTGTAGAAATCCCATCCACTTTTAGCGTCTTACACCTACAAGTGTTGTATAGGTTCATGATTATCATGGATGATGATATCTTTACCTAATAGATAGTCCTTCCATTTTCTCATTGCTTGAGTGAAGGAATAGAGTTCAATTCCATATGTAGGTTAGTTTAGTTTGTGATTATTGTAACGTCCCCACTATAATCCATAGTTTAATTAATGCATAATGTAGATATAATGTATGGTTGTAGCCAAGTGATGTATATGTGAATTGTATTTCTAAATTTTAATAAATAAAATGTGATTCTAGCTGCCAGGGGACATGGACAGAGATGGGAGTTGATTAATCCACAAGAGAGGTGGGGTCTAAAAAGAGGGTTTTTATTTCATGAGTTTAATTCCCAAATCCTCTTTTCTGATTTTAATGTTTTGAGAGAACCTTTTATTTTGTTGTTGAGTGTTCCCAAATCCAATCATTGAATACATGTAAGAGGGTGTGTGTGAGGAGTCACATCTTGTAGTTATTGGGAGCATGGGGTTGAGTATAATCTGTTTGGGGATGAGTGCGAGTCAATAAAAGCAACAAAAAGGAGAGGAAATTCATATGGCCAAGGGGGGAATTTTAGATAGTCACATCTATGCATGGGAAGGAGGAGAACAATAAGGGGGGGAGAACTAGAGATGGAGCAACAATGGAGAGGGAATTCTGGATCATTTTGGAGTTGAATATTGAAGAAGCAAGTTTTCAGGATCGCAGAAGAACTAGGTTTTCAGGCTCATAGAAGAACCAAGTTGTCAGGCCTCGAGATTGAACTCCTATGAGAGTTTCACTAGAGAAGCAAGCTTGTTATTGTTTTGTTTCCAAGTAATTTTCCTAGCAGTTAGTTACCTTGAATTTTCAGTAGTGAGATTCTTGGTTAACTATGCCAAAGAGACCTTGATAAATGAATGAGACATTCGATGGACTGAGAGTAGTGAAGGGGTACATTCCTTAGGTTGGGCAGGTTGAGAGAAAGATATATGGAGGAAATTTGAGATAGTTATACGAGAATATTGATGGGTTGTGGGATTGTATGAGCTATGAGTGGGAAATGAGAGACGTCCTGTTTTGTGGGTTTCTAGCCCTAACTCGAGGGTGACTTGTTGTTGAGATCTGGAAAAACAAGTCTATGGTTGGGTGGTACTTCTGTCCCAAACAACTGGTTGCACAATTGTTCAAAAATATAAGTGTTTTATATGTTTTCTGTGTTGCATCATGATTTTTAATTGTTGCGCATTAACTTTGTGTATGAGAATGATTTATATGCCATTGTGATGAATTTATTAGTTGAATTCATGTTTATTTAGAATGTTGTAGATGCATTTAAATAATGGTATCAAAAAATGGTTAAATTTGTGTATTTTCCTATAGCCGGTAAGCTATAGGATATGTTAGCATAATTTTTTTTATTTTTATGAGTATTATGCATGTAATGAACCTCAGTCAAGTTGGGGAACATTACAATTATCATGGATGATGGCATCCTTATGTTGGCACCCAAATGTTTGGGTTAATATCATGCACACACACATACAAAGTTGTGTGTGATCAATCCAGTTTTGTGTGCACCCAAGCTTATGCACGAGGATTGACAAGAAGTGTGCGCTAGACCAAGTTTTGACAAGTTTTGTTAATGCATGCTAAAGTCCAGTTCTGCCAATGTGTGCATGTCCAATTTTTGGATGCACACCGGATATCAAAAAGACGCACGTTGGAATTAAGAAAGGAATCATTGAGAAATCTCCCTGAACGATTACTGACAGTATCACAAGGGAACATGGAGAAGAAAATAGATGAGTTGGTGAGGTAGTTAAGATTTCCCTAATTCTAGAGAGGATACATGGAATGTAGACAAGTGGTAGAAGCATGCAAGACTGTTAGTCAATAGAGTGAGTGGAACAAAAGTGACATAGACATAGCGCCAAAGATGAGAAGGATATAAAATGAATCAAGGATGAAAAATAAAGGGTTGTTGTTGTTGTGGTTGATTCGCAGAGTTACTTGACTGATCCACTAGGTCATCGTTATTGTCTATTGTTGAAGAGCTCGCTATGAGCCTTTGTAGTATTGTAATGTTGTAATGCTCTTAATTGTAATTATGAGTATATTATATGTCCAAGGTATGAAAGGATGCACATGGTGCAATGAAATGTAATTCTAGGGAATTATAGAAAGAGGATATGAGACTTTGTTGTTGTCAAGTATGTTTTTCTTAATGCATGCCTTTGTTTGATGGAATGAGAAAGATAATAAAGTTGCAATGGTTCTGATCTATCATGTGTTACTTATGTGTGATAATAAAGAGTGCACAAAGAGTTGTAGTGTGCGACAGATTGATCGCTTGAGGAGGCACAGATCCAAAAATAGATACAATAGGCGACACAAAGGTCGTTGGAAGAGGCTCACGCTGTTATCACTCCAAGAAACGCTTTGGGGTTGTAGGCCAAAGATGCTTGGTAACTCAAGAATATGGTCAATTTGGTATGGTTGGAACAATGGGATAACTCAATAGCCAATGAAATGGACCACTTATCATGCATTCGAATAAGACAGTGCTTTTAGAAATCAATAATCAGACAACAAAGTTGGAACAGGGGATGAATAAAACTAGTCTAGATAACCAAATACAACAATGTGCAGGGTCATACAAGATAGCAAGAAGTCCTTTAATTCAAGTTCATGAGCTTAATAAGAAGATAACAGTTCTTAGAAGCTGAGCTAAACTGAAGTAAAGTATAGAATAATGAAGTACATGAACAAATCTGACATTGAAAACAAAAGAAGAATGTGATTCTATTATCAAGATAAGAGTCTAGTACAGTAGCCAAATGTATCCAAAATTGAACCCCCTTGGTGCTCCAAATGTCTTCGTCTTTATAGCCTTACAAGATGAAATCTAGATCCTTGAAAGATGGATCAGATTTGCTAAAAATAGTCAAATCAAAATAGAGACAACAAGTGTAGGATGAGATCCTATAAAAATGGATCTAGAATACTAAAAATGGAAAGTCAAAACAAAATAGGAAAAGATCCTATTTAAGGGGTCAAACTCTATCTTGATAGTCTTCATGTCCTCCAAACTCTTTGACATATGTAGAAAACCTTCCAAGGCTGATGCATCTTCATAGGAAATTCGAATTTGCCACCTTTGGCCAAAAAAACAGTTTTTTGCTCATAAACTAGGTCACCAATTTTACCTTTCCACCTTCTTAATCACATAATACATCAAGATAAAACCTTAAACTTGATGTATTTAATTATTATGCATCTTTAGAAACCAACCTTGAAATATTTGGTTGAGAAAAAGTCAGATCTGGGCAAAAATACGACCTTGTTGCCATGTAACAGGTTTCACCAACTCTTTTTTCCTGAATTCGACCCTTTAGCTATTGAAAAGCAGATCTTTCAACAGCTAACTAGCAAAGTTCAAGGTGGAATAGTTGTTGAAAGCGCAGATTTGTTAAATGAAAACTGCCTTGGGAAAAATCAAATTTCTGAGTCGTGGAGAGTCCGTTTTACATGCTTGAATAGTCGATTGACATCTAGAAATCCTAACCTTTCCAATGGTACTTTCAAATCTCCATTTAGAGCTTGGGAAGGCAGTCAAAAGTCCCCCAAAATATTAGGCATCATTTTTCAAAGGTTCTTTTCAGCGTCCTCTCATTCAGAAAATTTACAGGATTCATTGCAAACACTACCTCTGAATGAGGAACCCCCACTAAAACAAATACACCTCAACCCTCATTCTTCCTATCTTCTTTGGTGATTTACACTAGATCTCTCTTTTCAAAATCCAGTCATGTATTCAAGCAATTGAATATTGGTTCTACACTTAGGGCATCTCCTCCCATCGATGATGAAGAATATTCTGACTTGTTGACTTGACCTGTGGCTAAGTTATATCAATAAATGGTTTGGCATATGAAATGCGTTGAGAATTGATGCTCTGTGAGCTAATACTTTCGAGCTATGCACGCATAGGACAGATATGGTCACTGTAACAATTTGTCGAAGTTTTCTTTTGATATTCACAACAATAATATTTGTTATGGCCTTTTCTCATGGCTCTGCTTACATGCGACTTGAACGTCGATCGATTTGCACACGGTTGACACAGTAATTTTCTTGATGCAGAAAAGGCTGGTGCTGGTGAAAGCTCCCTGTGTTACCAATTATAAAATGAAACCTCATCATAGAAGTCTGTGAACACCGTGAGTTCAAAACAAGAGATGTTGATTTGATGTCGTCGGATGGCTGGTATTTTATCCTCTGTCTCCAATGATGATTGAGAGTTCGTCACCTCAAACCCTCTCCTTGCTGTCACATGAAATCCGTGAGCATGATCCGCCATAATGTCCTGTTAAAACGTGAACAAATGAAATCATCATCATCATTTGTTTCGACTAGATTGCCATAATGATTGTATGATGTGTGTCGGGCATGTTCCTTTTCGGTTTCTGGAGTCATTGAAAATAAATACGTGTTTAGTGCTTTCACCAGCTTGATTGTTGTAGGGAGTACACCTTAACCATTGAAACCCAAGGCTTTCACCAACTAACTTCAACTTCACAACATACGTTAGTTGTTGAAAATATTTTTCACAGAAGAGCTGCAATGTGTGACACAAATATCATTGGAGGAAGCTCGTGTGTACGAGGAAATGCAACGTACAATGCATATGCCAATGGAATAATTGTGTAGAAAAGAAGATCTGTGACGCATCGAGCAAAGAGAGATTGAGGACCATCGCCTTGAGGAGTTGCAATGCACAATGCATGAAGAAACATTGCATGACTTGGGTTGCGAGACAAACACCAAAGATCAAATAAGTAATTTCTTACATTGTTTGTTGTGATTACTAAATGATCTTGATGCTGCAAGAAATTTGACACAAATGTTAGCTACCTACACGGGGGAATAAGGGATTACAAAGACCATATCACCCCCCCTACCAGAAAGAGATCTATGTCAGGTCAGTAAGAAGAAGCACATAGGAAGTGAGATCAAGATGAAAGTGAATCTTAGTGGTTATGATATGGATGGAGTCATGTTGGATCGGGGGTTTGATGTGAAGATTCTACCGAAGAAATCTTAGGAGTTGATGGGTGAATCGAGTTTGGTATGGATGACCATCCAACTGTGGTTGGAAAAGCAATGTCAGATCTATCCTATAGGCCGACTGTGTCAAGTTGAGGTGAATATAGAAGGGTTGAAGATGAAAATGAACTTTGAGGTCATATAAATTATGGATGAATCTGATCCATACCTTTCATTGCTTGGAATTGACTGGGCCTTCGCCAATAATGTAGTGCTAAATATGAAGAAAAGGCATATGTCATTTTAAATAGACACCTTGTGCATGATCACACCTCTAGATCCTAATGAAGGGGACATGTACAATGAGCCAATTTGTGAGGATGCGTGAAGATTGGTTATTAAGAACATCTATATGATCACTAGGTACATGGAAGACTATATAAATCCCACCACATATGGAGAGGTAAGTTGGCAGACCATAAAGTCCTATGATACCGATTTTGAAGATTCTATGGAAAGGTGACAGCATAAACTCTATGATGTGTCTACAAGGAGGTGTGTTCATATCATCATTGAAGTGTGCAAGGAATAATTTGGATCCTACTCGTATGATACGTTGGATCTAGTGGATGCATTTAGTGATTGGATACAACAAAT
Source organism: Picea engelmannii (assembly GCA_009831015.1). NCBI lineage: Eukaryota > Viridiplantae > Streptophyta > Pinopsida > Pinales > Pinaceae > Picea > Picea engelmannii. Next base: position 125,240 of record ML791210.1, read on the forward strand.
CCCCAAACACCATTGGGTTCATGTTCTGGATACAATGCTCATAGGAATACCTGTACGATGGTGGGAAACACATCGATAGCCTTATCTTGAATGGGAAGTAGTCGAAGCATCCATGCATGAAATATTCAAACCATATGTAGAAATTCATTGTTACATGTGTTCTTGTGAATGGAGGTGGATAGCCAAGCAACAACATGGGATGCACAACCAATACCTAAAGGCCCTGCAGGGGATTCCTATAAGGAAGTATGTTCCCTGGTTCCTTAGTTTCTCATGGGGCATGTAAATGAATCATGTGTGCAAAGGATTGGGTTCAATACAACATCTGTGAAAAAATAAAAAAAATCTACTCATTCAACCCCACTTAACCCCATTGAACAAACAAACGAATCCCACCAAAATAAAGAGGTCGGGGGTAGTCAATGGATGTCATCCAATCCAAACAGACCAAGCTTGGTCTCTCAATGGATGAGATAGATCAGGTTTATACAAGTGGAGAGACGCTTCAAACCACTAGGGATTATTGTGATTCATTAACCAAGGATGAACTTATGTTGGGGTGTGCAGGAAGCATGCATGACACCCTTAGAGAATAAGACTCATACATGTACAAAGATGCCTTTGTCACCATCAAAGTTCTACAATCCCAATATTTTCGTGCATTAAGACAACGACATGTCCATTATACAATACCTAAGGAAGAAGGCCATGATTAATAAATGTTTAAATCCCACCCGGTGATTCTACATGTTTGGCGATAAAGGTTGTATCCATGCACCATTAATACCAAATGGATAATATGTCTGACGAATAAAAAATGTTCACGACAATGAATCATGAAACTTCCAATCATTTGTGATTCGACAGAATGACTAGGATGGTATAAAGATGTATGTTTTGAAGAAGATCAACACCTTCTATATGATACTCAAAATTCTTAATAACCCCTTGCACACCTGCTAGCTATACCATCATACCCGCTTGGAAAATTTCCTTTTTTTCTGACTCAAGGCTCGACCAACATGGGGGGGATCCATAGATGATACCTTAGTTAAGCACCCTTTGGACCCATGCCTCGTGAAACAAAAAACACATTCCACCCCAATTGGTTCAAAATGACAAAACATCGGTCCAAGCATCTATAGTACCAACCCCTTAGCACAACAGGGCTCCGTCCATATGGCCTCGGGAGTTGCAACGTTGATAAATTCACTTCGAATAATATTGTTGTTGCAACAACAAATCCACACAGAGGCTATTTGTAACATCGATCATCTCCGTTGAAAACTCAGGGGAATATCATCAGTATCAGACACTCCATTGCGGCCACTAGTTTTTGGGAACGACTCCAATGCCCCCACTCGGGTCCTTAGATCCGACCCTCAATGCAAATTCCAGTGGATATCATAAATGGTAGTATTCCATTGGTGTCAATCCCAACTCTAATCATACAACACTCTGTGACCACCTTACTCTCTAAGTTGCATGAGCAACACCACATACTGGGTCAACCTCATGCACAGTTACAAGTCCAACACCATGTGGACATTGTTGCGCATAATCAAGTGCATGAGCAGTATGAAAATGATATTCAGGATCGCCAAGATTGCATAACAAGCATGCAACAAAATTTGTGGCACACGCAACCACCCAGGCCCAGTACACTGATATAAGTACAATGTTCATCGACCTTCTTAGGGTTGTGGACAACCTATATGTTCATCGATCTTCTTGGGGCTATGGAAAACCTATATGCACAACTTCCCACTACTTCAACACAAGGGAACGATATTCCCCCCAGTTTTGAACTCTCGGTCATGAAGGCTCACCTGCAGAATCTGGATTCATAGCTCGCAACTCTTCATCCACCACTCCACCAAACAAGCCCATCGACAACTCAGTCCCAACAAATGATTAAGTTGGCTTAGGAAGTAGTCCAACATGGCCAATGTAGGGTGGTGACATTTTAAAGCATGTTCGATTGTAGCTTTGCCTTATGGACCCAACTCCAAATTTTTCTAGAAGTTTCTACAACTGATGATCAAGTTCGTGTAGCTAAGGTTAAGGTCACCCAACAAAAGTGTGACCTAGCTTCTTTGCCTCCAGGGGAGTGCATTGTTGTGATGTTATCAATTGCATTGAAGATGAAAGAACTCATTGTAGCCTGGGATGAGAAACAAATTATATGAGTAATCATCACTTATGCGGTTGATAATTCATTGATATTGTTCACACAACTGTCAAATGTGCAAGTTTTTGTTGTCCCCCTAATTGAGAAAATCAACACAATGGACCTGACAACTCCTCGGGTCACAACAATTGAGGATGATGGGACTGTTCATACTACCCAATACCTTCAAGGATACCTTAATGAGCCTGAGTGACAATTCAAAGATTTTTTTCAAGAACTTAAGACCATAGTTTCTTCCATTGAGATGGCCATTGCATGAGGCAGTTAGTTCGAGGATGGGCCAAGTAATAGTGGTGGGGGCCTATTGGCACCCAAAGTTTTGGGTTAATATCACAAGCATGCACAAACAAAGTTGTGCATGATTATTCTAGTTTTGTATGTGCCCAAGACTATGCATGAGGATTGAAAAGAAGTGCCTGCTAGACCGAGTCTTGACAAGTTTTGTTAATGCATGTTAAATTCCAGTCCTACCAATGTGAGTCGGTTTGGGTTTTCGATGCACATCGAAAATCAAGAATACTCATGTCGGAATCAAGAAAGGAATCATCAAGAAATCTCCCCAAATGATTATTTCTAGTAACAAAAGGGAACATGGATGATCTAGATGGATGTCAATGGCCTCCCACCTATTCCAACTAGATCATTTTTGTAGTTTTCCGGTTTGACAGTTTTTTCCTAGTTTTCGGGTCCCTGACTTCTGAGGCCATTTTGAGGCCCTAAACAATGTTTTCGGGGCTCACCATAGTCAAATCACAAACAGAGTTAGATTTTGATGGAAACATGTGTATTCCTCAGATAGACCTTTCCAAAGGGCTATCGTGTGCCGAAAATGGAGATCGTGTGCAAAAGTTATGACCCCAGGAAGTTGATGTACTAACTTACCCCAATGGGGCCCACATGACTTTTGGCGCTTCATCTCCTAGGGTTAGGTTTTTGGTTTTCTAAGGTTTTTGGAATTCATGTTTATTGTAAAAAGGACTTCAGAGCCTCATTGTATTGATCTTCTTGCGAATGCGTGCAACCATCACATATATTCTTAGAGATAAGATACTACCATTCCAACAAGCTTGTTTTTGCTGCATTTACAGTTTCATCTTATTCCCTTATTGAATAGAAACCAATTTTACTGTATATATGTTATTCTGTGTTAAACATATTTTAATAATAATATGTATTCATTTAGTTCTTCTCATAAAATTTGGACCAGTGGTATCAAAGTGGTCTATTCTTTGTTGTTCTTAATGCATGTCCCTAGCGAGGTCATCGTACAAAGAAGTGGGTCTCGAGCTTGTTTCTCTTAAGGAAAAAATCTCTCACATGCCCAAGAAACCTATCATGGCAGGAGAAAATAAATATGATGGGATAGAATATCCTTTAAAAATGTTTCTCGAGGAATACCTCACACAACAAAGGAACGAGATGATGGATAGTTTTGCGCAAATCCTCGGTGACTACCAACAGGCAATGCATCTTCCTCAAATGGAGGCACCGCCCCCTTCAAGGTACAAATAAACTTTGATATTCCTATCTTTTAAGGTCAGATAGACACAAATGCTATAGACAAATGGTTGAATCTACTAGAAGGGTATTTCTCTGTCCATAACTTCTCGAATAGAGAAAATATTACTTTTGTGCTCCTCAAAATCATTCCCCATGTCAAAGATTGGTGGGAAAAATTTTGTGAGCAAAAGGAAATAGAGGAACCCTCATTATTTATAGTCGCCGTCACCTGGGACTCCTTCAGGGATTCTATTAAGGAACAATACTACCCTGTTGGAAGTTATGACGACCTGTATACAAAATGGACAACACTGCAGCAGGAAAGAGACCAAGCAGTGCTCGAGTTCACAAATATCTTCCATAACTTGCACACCAATTTGGGTATCAAATATTCTGAGTGACATCTGGTGCTCAAGTATCATGACGGTCTACATAGATACATCTAGGATGAAATTCATTTTCTAGACATCTCATCCTTAGGTGCGGCCTACTGATATTCCGTCAAAATCGAGCAGAAGCTTAAACAAAAAACACGACAATCTGGGCCTGGGAACCCCTCACAGCAAAAGAAAGGAAAGGGTAGCCCCACACCGCCGAACAAAGGACAGAGAAAATATGGACAACCTCAGGACAACCATTCCAAGCCACAAGCAAAGAAGGACACCAAAAATACAAAGAAAGATATCGGGAAGTGGTGCGACTTCCATAAGAGTCCCTAGCATAACACTGCTAACTACCGCTCAAAGAAGTCGATGGTGGCTGAGATGAAAACCTCTGAATCAGATGCAGGTTCCGAATCTAATTCAGAAACAGAAAGGGGGAGACAGATCATTGATGCAGAACCCAGTGCTATTGTTTCTACCACCAAGCTCCAGCTTGGTCAACTAGACGAGCCAGAAGAAGGTGAGCACCTTTTTCATTCACATATGCGGCTCAAGGGTACCCCACTGAAATTCATCGTTGATAGCAATAGCTAGAAGAAACTCATCTCAGCTGAGGTCATCAAGTGGCTAGACCTTCCGGCAATGCCACACCCACATCCCTACACCATTGTACGGATCCTCCAAGGAAGCGATATCTGTGTCAGCCAACAATGTCGCCTGTCCTAGGACATCAAGCCCGTCAAAGACGAGGTATTGTGTGATGTTGCTCCTGTTGAAGTTTGTAATTTTATTTTGGGTCAACCGTATTTATGGAAGCGTGATGTTGTATATGAGTCTAGGACTTTCATTGTTATTATTACTTTGAACAAGAAATTGTATAGGATACCCAAGGCAGTCCCACCTAGTGCTATTTCCTTGATCTTTGCCAAGAAATGCAGGAAGGCAATCTCTCAGACTGGTAAGTTTTTCTTCTTCATGAATCGCTCTCAGATTGAGTGAAATATCGCAGCCACATCCAGGGCCTCTACAGCCAACCTCTCCACACAGTAGAATAAAATGGATAAGGTCGTGGAAGCATACTTAGATATATTCTCCTCACCTACCGGGGTACCTCTGCACTGTCAGGTCAAGGATCCAATCGATCTGACCCCCGGTGCACCACTGCCCAATGGTCTAGTCTACTTCCACCCTTTATTATAGAATGAGGAGATCAAGCGACAGATCCAAGAACTACTCCACAAGGGGTACATCCCTCCCAACACATAGTCTTGTGGGAGCCCAATCATGTTGCTATAAAAGAAAGTAGGAACCTGAAGACTATGCATTGATTACAGGGCCCTAAATAAAATCACAGTCAGGAAACAATACCCGATTCCTCGAATCGACGACCTACTTGATCAGCTCACAGGGGCCAAATACTTCAACAATATTGATCTGAAGTCTGGCTACCACTAGGGTCCAATATAATAGACAAATGTATGGAAGACCACCTTCAAGTCAAAAGAAGGTCTTTTTGAATGGTTGGTCATGACCTTTGGTTTGACGAATGCTCCAACAACTTTCATGAGGATGATAGATGATATCCTATGACCATTCACCAATATTTTTTTAGTGGTGTATATGGATGACATCCTCATCTACAACAAGACTTGGGGAAAACACTTGCAACATATTCAACAGGTTTTGCACACCTTGCAGAAGCACAAGCTATATGCTAACTTGGAAAAATTCTCCTTTGGCATGGACAGGTTCCACTACCTGACCTACATCATTGATCAACATGGGGTACATGCGGATCCAGCCAAGATATAGGTCAGTCGTGACTGGCCAGCCCCAACCACACTCACTGAGCTTTGAAGATTTTTGGGCCTCGCCAATTTCTACCGCAGGTTCATGTTGGGATTCTCCCATATTGCTTGGGCCCTCATCCTAGTAACCAGGGGTGGTGGTAAGGAAATATTTTTGTGGGGCCCATCCCAACAACAAGCATTCAATGATTTGAAACAAAGCTTATGCTCAGCCCAGTACTTTCATTACTAGACCTACAACGACCCTTAGAGATCGAGACACATTCTTCAGATTATGTTGTGGGAATCATTCTCACTCAGTACGACCACCCCGTGGCCTATCATAGTGAGACACTATCAGATGTTGTCTATAAGTACCCTACTTATGATAAATAAATGTACTCCATTGTGCAAGCTTGCCGCCAGTGGAGACATTACATTGTTGGGAAGGAGACAATCATCCACACTGATCATAAGCTAGTGCAGTTCATGTAGACACAAGGAAAATTGCAGAATGATAGTTATCAAAATTGGTCCACATACTGCAACAATTCCACCTCAACATCAAGTATAAAATAGGAAGTACCATTTGAGTCGTTGATTTCCTCAGTCGACCTCCAGTTGCGACACTCACCACGATGATAAACTCTTGCATCCATGAGACCTCTGGATGGCCCCAACTCTATGAGACAGACACAGACTTCGCCACCAGCTACCAAATGTTGGGTGAAAACTCAGTTGTCGCCAATTTCCATATTGAGGATGGGTTGTTTTGTTGTCTGGGCCATATCTGTGTTCCATCAAGCGAGTGAGCGAAGATGATCTGGGAAGCCCATTACAGTCAGGTGGCAGGACACTTCAACGTCAAAACGACAGTGGTAATGTTGCAGAAACATTTCTACTGGTCGAAACTTCAAGAGGATGTCAGCAATTATATCAGGTCCTGCACTGCCTGCGCTATTGCCAAACCGACCACTAAGAAACAGGGCTTGTACATCCCTCTTTCTACTCCTAACAAGCCATGGTAATCCATCTCAATAGACTACATGTCAGGCCTCCCATCCACCAAGAGGGGAAATGACTATGTTTTTGTGGTTGTTGATCACTTTTCTAAGATGGCGATTATGGCTGCCTGCAAGAAGAGCATCACAACAGAGGCCACTGCCAAGCTCTTCTTTGAACAAGTCTGGGTACATTTTGGAATCCCACAAACAATTTTCTCAGATAAGGACAGTCGATTTCTCAGCACATTATGGTCGAGCCTATGGTCACTACTGGACACCAAGCTCACCAAATCCATGGCCTTCCACCCCGAGACAGATGCCAAACCGAGGTCGTAAATCGAATGCTCATGCATATCATGTGCATGTACAATTACAAACACCCCCGCACATGGGATGAGAGTCTTCCCTGTGTTCAACATAGCTACAATTGAGCCCTACATAGCTCAACCAACCACAGTCCTTTTCAGGTGGGCTTGGGATTCCAATCATTGGGTCTCATGGATATTGCACTACCCCTTGTGGCCACCTCGACCGACTCGTCACCTGCTCCAACTGAAACTAAAAAATCCACCCAGTTCATTGAGAAAATCCAACACATCCACCAATAGGTTCAGGATATTTTACAAAAGTTCAATGCCAAGTACAAGCAGTGCCATGATCAACACCGAGTGCCACATAAATTTCAAGTGGGAGACAAAGTTTTGTTGCACTTAATAAAAGAACGCCTTACAGGGCCCCATTAGAAGCTCTTCCCAGTCCATTATTGACCATACACAATCACCAAGGTTGTGGGTGAAAATTCTTTTGAGCTCAACATTCCTCCTTTCCTTGGCCTTCACCCAGTGTTCAACATGGATCTCCTTCGGCCTTATTTCCCACCATTATTGGACACCTCATACATAAAAGAACATTTGAAACCAACAGAGCTCAACCCTGAATACATACAATAGTAATCCAATGATCATATTGTGGACACAAGTCAAGGGAACTTGCCAGCAAAGGATCCAGCTTTATCAAGTTGTCAAAGCAGAGAAGCTCCTCCACCAAGGAAAGTGGCTCATCTGAGGCCAAATTCAGTAGAAATTTCCTCATCTGATGGGGGAAGTCAACACAATGGAGACCATTTATTCCTAAGGGGGGAGGATTGATCCATATGGATGTTGGTGGCCTCCCACCTATTCCAACTGGCTCATTTTGGCAGTTTTCTAGTTTGGCAGTTTTTCCTAGTTTTCGGGTCCCTAACTTCTGGGGCCATTTTGAGGCCCTAAACAACGTTTTCACGGCTAGCCATAGTCAAAATATAGTGAAAATCATATTCTGATGGAAAAATGTATAGTCCTCGGATAGGTCTTTCCAACCGGCTATTGTGCGCCTAAAACAGAGATCGTATGCAAAAGTTATGACCTCGAGAAGTAGTTGTACTAACTTACCCCAACGGGGCCCACATGACTTTTGGTGCTTCATCTCCTAGGGTTAGGTTTTTGGATGTCTATGGTTTTTGGAATTCCTGTTTATTGTCAAAAAGTCTTCAGAGACTCATTGTACTCATATTATTGTGAATGAGCGCGGCCGTCACATCTCTTCTAAGATATAATCCGCTACCATTCTAGCAAGCTTGTTTTCTGTTGCATTTTACAGTTTTAGTGATTCAGATTATTTTCGGCACGAAATGAGAGTGAAGATATAATAAATAATTGTACAGAGATATCTCGGATATCCAATATTATAACAGAAATGTATCATAGATGCAACCATAAACACATATATGCAGTAATACACAATTTTCTATTATTGAACGAAAATGTACAAAGACTGTAAAATACAGAGTGAAAGACTCGCTAGAATGGTGGCAACTTATCTCTGAGAAGAGATGTGACAGCTACTTGCATCCATGAGGAGATGATTTTACAATGAGGATCCAAAGGCATTTTTATCATAAAGAAAATCCAAAACCCTAACCCCGGAAGATAAAAAGCCAACAGTTTTGTGGACCCCATTTTGGGTAGTTTGGTGTATCAACTTCTCGGGGGTGTAACTTTGGCATACAATATCCGTTTGGGGCGCACGATATCTCATTGGAAAGGTATCGTCAAGGATATTCAATTAGGGGGATTAATCAGAGACTTTAAATAAAATTGAGAATCTCGATCCCAAAAAACCTTCATTTAGGCCCTCAAAATGGCCCCGAAAGTAAAAAACTGCTAAAAATAGTAAATTACCAAAATTGCCAAAAAATTGTTTTGAGCTAGTAGGAAAAGGTGTGTGGCCACTGATATCCACCTGGATCAATCCTCCCTCAGGAATAAGTGGTCTCCATTGCGTTGAGTGATCGGGGGAGAGTGAAAAGTGTTTGTTGAATCTACATCTTGATGAGCCGCTTGCCTTGTTGGAGAAGTTGTGTTGCTTAGCTTGTTGAAGGTTGTCATGAACCTATGGATGGAAGGGTTGGACATTTTTAACCAGTCTATATACATGAGATGCCTGTGTGCAAAAGGAATATTTACACTTTGTTGCAATCTTGTTGAATTTCTTTTGTTGGATAGAAGGTGCTTGGGCCAAGGCTATAGTGGTTGTTGTATCCTTTTGTTCACCTTTTGAACAGATTGTGAAGAAGCTGAATTTTATAGTATGAGATACTACATTTCGACATTGTTTAGGTGGAACAATATTCAGGACTACCTCTGGTATTCTGTAGAGATGACCCCCCAGAGAAACAATGAAACTGCAAGGTTGAGACTCATAAACAACATGGCGCTTCCACATATATGGTTGGCCCAAGAGAACATCATAGACATCCAGTGGGAAAACATCACTTAATGCCTCATCCTTGAAGGGATGGATGTCATATGGAAATCGACACTTTGGCTGACACATAGATCTCGTCCCTGGTGAAGCCACCCGATGTTGGATGCGGGTGTGGTGTTGTCGACAATACCAACTGTTTGACGACCTCTGCTGAGATGAGGTTCTTCTGGCTTCTGCTATCAACAATAAAATGTAGTGGGGTCACCTTCACCCACATATTTGAATGAAAAAGGCGCTCCCCATATTTAGGATCTTTTGGTTCTTCTAGTTGAAATTTTGTGGTCGTGACAATATTAGTGGGGTATGCATCGATGTTCTGTCTTTTACTAGTATTTTCATAATCATATGCTAAATCAAGGTTCATCTCCTTGTCTTTGATCTCGTTCACCAATGACTGTTTTGAGAGACATTCATCATTGTTGTGCTAGGGTATTTTGTAGAAATCACACCATTTTCTGGTGTCCTTCTTTGTCTTCTCGTGACCCTTCTTTTCCTATGGCTTGGACTGGTTTTCGAGAGAATGTTGTTAGGGTCGTCTCTATCATACTTTGGTTGTTGCAGATTTGCAAAATCAAACTCTCGTTTGTTCTGGTGCTTTAATTTCTTCTTGATTTTAACAAGATATTGATAAGCAACATTGAGTGATGAGATGTCTAGAAAATCCATTTCAGTTTGGGTGTATCTGTGTAGAGCCCCACGGTATTTCAGAACCAAATTTCGTTCGGAGTCTTTGATACCCAGCTTGGTGTGCAAGGTATGGAAGGTATTGGTGAACTCCAGAACTTCTTGGCCCCTCTCTTGCCACAGTGTGGTCCATCTCATATACTGGTCCTCATAGTTGCCAACAGGGTAATACTGTTCCTTTACCGTGTCCACAAAAAAATCCCAAGTGGGATCAGACCCATATATTCAAGACTCTTCTATGGAAATTTTCTCCCAATAAGTTTCCCACCAATGTTTGACATGGGGGAGAGATTTATGGAGTGTGAAGGTGATCTTTTCCCTGTCGGAAAAATGGTGAACAAAGAAATAACCTTCTAGCAGATTTAACCATTTGTCTAGGGCATCCGCATCTATCTGACCTTCAAATATGAGAATATCAAAATTAACCTATACCTTGAAAGGAGAGGTGCTTCCAAAGTGGTTGTTTGATGAGGATGCGCCTTTTTCTATCGACAGGCGTTGAAGGATGTGGGAAAAATTCTCCATCATTTCGTCCCTCTGTCACGTGAGAGCTCGCTCAAGCAACAAATTGATAGAATCGTCTGCTCTATCATTTTTATTTTCTTCCGGCATGGAGGGTTTCTTGGGCGTGAGAGAGTGATTGTATTCAAGAGAGACAAGCTCAAGACTCAACTTGCTATACTCATACCTTGTCGGGGACATGCACTGAACAAACGATCAAGAGAAGCCTACTCTGATACCACCGATCTAGATTATTTTCGGCATGAAATGAGAGCGAAGATATAATAAACAAATGTACAGAGATATCTCAGATATCCAATATTATAATAGAACTGTATCGGAGATGCAACCATAAACACAAATATACAATAGTACACAATTTTCTATTAATGACCGAAAACGTACAAAGACTGTAAAATACAGAGTGAAAGACTCACTAGAATGGTGTCAGCTTATCTCTGATAACAGATGTGATGACTACTCGAATTCATGAGAAGATGATTTTACAATGAGGCTCCACAGGCCTTTTTATCATAAAGAAAATCCAAAACCCTAACCCAAGAAGATGAAAAGCCAATAGTTTTGCAGACCCCGTTTTGGGTAGTTTGGTGTATCAACTTCCTGTGGGCGTAACTTTGGCATACAATCTCCATTTGGGGTGCACGATAACTCGTTGGAAATTTATTGTCAAGGAGATTTATTTAGGGGGCTCAATCAAAGCCTTTGGCTATCATTGAGAAGCGTGATCCCAAAAAACCTTCATTTAGGCCCTCAAAATGGCCCCGAAAGTTAAAAACTACTAAAAATAGTAAATTACCAAAATTGCTAGAAAACTGTTTTGAGTTTGTTGGAAAAGGTGGGTGGCCACTGATATCCACCTGGATCATTCATCTTATTCCATTATTGAATAGAAACCAATTTTACTGTATATATGTTATTCTGTGTTAAACATATTTTAATAATAATCTATATTCATTTTGTTCTTCTCATAAAATCCGGATCAATGGAGTAGTGAAGAGATGAGTTGGCGAGGTAGTTAAGATTGCCCTGATTCCAGAGAGGATATGTGGAATGCAGGCAGGTGGAAGAAGTGTGCAATATTGTTAGTCAATAGATAGAATGGAACAGAAGTGATAGAGACAAAGCTCCAAAGTTGAGAAGGATATAAAATGATGTAAGGATGACAAAGAAAGGGTTGTTGTTGTTGTTGTGGTTGATTCATAGAGTTACTCAGTCGGTTGATCCACTGGGTCATTATTTTTGTCTATTGTTGAAGAAATCACTCTAATACTTTTTAGTATTTTAATGTTGTAATGCTCCTAATTGTAATTATGAGTCTGTCAGATGTCTAAGGTATAAAAGGATGTGCATGGTGCAATGTGTTTTAATTCTGGGGAATTATATAAAGAGGATAGGAGACTCTATTGTTGTCAAGTATGTTCTGCTTAATGTGTGTGTGTTTTTTTTATGGAATGAGAAAGATAATAAAGCTACAACAGTTCTGATCTATCATGTGTTACTTATGTGGTATTTGGATATGTGTGTGTATTGTTTTTGCATATTAATAATAGTGAGTTATTAGCTATGGATGCATGAATTCCAGTCTAGATGGATCTCTGTGTGTTTATCCCTTCATCTCCGACACAAGACCAGATAGACTCTATGATTCTCATAGTATCTTGGGTGAGACTTCCTTCAATATTGGTTGAAGATTGATATGTCAATGTTTTGGGGGTTTTGTTTATGAACTTTGGACAAACCCTGGAACTTAACCCAACAGCTTTAGGAAGGACACACACAACTGTGAAATGACCCAACACCTTACCTAATAGATAGTCCTTCCATTTCTTCATTGCTTGAGTGAAGGAATAGAGTTCAATGTGATATGTAGGTTAGTTTACTTACTCCATGGAATAACTCCAAATCATAGTTGACTTGTCTCTCCCCTTGCAATAATATTTCTCCATACCATAGGTCCCACGAGCATGAGTTTCTACTTCAAGTTACTTCTACAAGTTAGGTAATGTTAGGATTGGGCTTTAACTAATCTTCTTCTTTAGTTCTTGAAAAGATTTTTGTTGATTATTACCCCAATGGAAATTCTTACTAATAAATACGATAGCATGAACTGGTTCTACCAATAAATGATGCTATAATTTGTTTTAAATATTGGATAGCTCCCACAAAACTCCTAATGATATGACCCTAAGGGGGGCATATATGAGGCTAAATGTATATTATATGAGCCTAAGAGAGGCATATATGGGGTTAAATGTATATATAATGGGGTTAAATGTATTTATAATGGGGTTAAATGTATATGTAATGGGGCAAATGTATGTGTAATAGTGGTTGACCTAATAAAGGGGCCACATGTGAAATGTGTGAATATGTATATATAGAGATCATGTAGTCATTATTGAGGAACATGTGATTTGAATGTTTGAATGTGTTGGGTTATTTGGAAGAGATTCTCCTATTCTTTAAGGAGTTAGGGCCACTATTATATACACATTTACCATATTACATATAGATTTAACCACATATATGCCCTCTTTGGGGTCATATCACCTAACTTCTCTGACATTAGTAGAAGTGGGCCATTTAACAATCGAAACTATCTTTGTACGGTCAATCTTCAACTTGCCTCCACCAATCACATGTCCCAAATACATCAAGGATTTCTTATAAAACTCACCACTTCTTTATGTTTGCTTGAAGATAATAATTCCTAATTGGTGTCTATAATACTTGCTTCAAATGTAACACATTCTCCTCCCAAGCATAACTAAAGATAAAAATGTCGTCCAACTAAACTATGTCAAATGAATCTAAAATTGGACGCAACACATAATTTATTAAACACATATAATTAGTCATTGCATTAATCAGACAAAAAAACATTACTAACTGCTTGTACAAACCTTGCTTCATCTTAAAATCATTCTTCCAAGTTTCTTCTTCCTTCATTGTGATTTGATGACATCCAAATTTCAAATCTAGATTACTTAAGTACTTTTCATGATGCCACTGCTTTGATAATTTTTCAATTATTGAGAGTGATCTTTCTTAGAGATATATATTCAATGCACATTATCGAAGTCCAATCCTTCTTTGGTACCAAAATACAAGGGAACCACATGGTGAGGTACTTGGTCTTAGGAATCCTTGATTTGATGACTATGATCGCTTCTTTACTACTTAAGAATTTAATATGGACTATCTATATAATCTATATTTGGTAAGGACATTTTGGAAATAATTGTATATCATTCTTCACTTCCTTCCTGGGTGGCATTCCTTATTTATCTTGGAACAATTCTATGTATTCTTGAAAAATCTATTCCAATGCATGTTTTTTTTTTTTTTCTTCCGTAGATCATTTGAAGGATGCCTTCACACTTGCTAAATTGGCATATTTTTGTATTCTGTATCAAGAAAATTGCATATTTCTTGGTTGAGTTGATCAATCTCTCAGCCGAGTTGTTGTGCATTCACCACATATATCTTAGACTTCGACCCCTTGTGTGCATTGATGATAAAATATTTACCCTCCTTGAATAAGATGTATTGATTTGTTATTTTCATGAAGATAACATGATCCCTCATATACATATAGGGGCTAGCATATATTACACCACACACATCAACAAGTACAACACTAACTTATATTTCATCAATAAAATGTGCATGTATAGAAAATCTAAGCTTATACTGGTTGGCAAATTTTAACTCTACATCCTTATTCACCCAACTTTAAAAGGTACAAATGAGAGTGATCGTGCATTTCTATACCAATATTATATACCTAAGTCCTCCACTATTTTGACCCTATGGGGGTATATATGGGGTTGAATGCATGCGTAATAGGGATCAACCTAATAGGGGGTGGCATGTGCAATGAGGGAAAATATGTATATATAGAGGTCAATATAGTAATTATTGGGGACATGAACTTATGATTTGGTTATCTGGATGTACTTGGTTTATTTGGGTGAGGTTCTCCTATTACATAAAGAGTTGTTATGTAAATCATGTGTAATATTCCATATGTAATAAAATATGCAGAACATAACTATTTAGCAAATAGTAAAGGAACAACAAGAATATAGCTAGAGCAATACCAAAATAATACCAGAAAGAGAACCTTTATTAAAGATATCAATGTTCACTTGCCTCTTCAAGGGGGAAACCTCCAACAATGCAGAGCTCTATTACAATAATATCCAAGACAAAAACATCCAATACCTCCTACTCTTATTTATACTAATTCTACCTTCTAAGGAAACTTCTAGAGGAAGATCTTTCTAGAAGCATAAAATTGTATTAGGTCTTCTTACATTGACTTATTATTATTTATTTAATAGGCCTTATTAACTAATGTCGGCCTTTATTACATAGAGAACATATCCTACTAACTAATGACCCATAAACAGAGGTTAGGATCGGATCCTAACATGTCGTCTCCCTTCAAAATAATCCTTTTCCTCAAGGCTGAAGATGCAAAAACTACTGGAGTATGGCCGATGGTTCCCAAGTCGCATCCTTTGGTAATGTGTCATTCCATTTTATCAACACTTCCTTGATAGTTATGCCATGCAACCGACGTTCCTGTGCATTGAGGATTGCTTCTGGTTGGAGCCAAAGGAACCCTTCTTCATCTAATTCAGGAAGGATGGTTTGGACCTGCAATTTTGTCCCACCACCTTCTTCAAACAAGGAACATGGAACACCAGAAGGATTTTGGAAGTATTTAGAAGGGCCAATTTGTAGGCCACTGAACCAATACACTTGATGATCTAATAGGGGCCATAAACATTAGGTGCCAACTTGTGATTTCCTTGGGATTTGAGAGATGTTTGTTTGTAAGTTTGGATTCTCAGAAACACCTGATCACCTTCCTAAAAAAACCTTTATGAACGATGTTGGTCCACCTACATCTTCATGCGATTTTGGGCCATGTGGAGGTTATCCTTTAGATCCGTAACGTGGTTTTTTGACCTTGCAACATTGTATCAATAGATTGGACCTTTCATGTGCCTGGAAGATAGGTAGTGAATGTAAGTGGTCATTTTCCATACACTGCTTCATATGGGGTCATTTTAGTGGCCATATGATACGAAGTATTGTATAACCATTCTTCAAAGGGAGGCCAGTGCACCCACTAGTGTTGTTTGTCAGAAGAAAAACACTGCAAGTAGGTTTCCAAATATTTGTTGAAAATTTATGTTTGGCCTTCAAAGTAGGGGTGATAGGTGGTGTTCATGTTAAGTTGGCTTCCCTACAGTTTAAACAACTCTTCCCAAAAATTTTTGGTGAAAGTGGGGTCATGATCATATACAATAGAGGTGGGCATGCCATGTAACTTGAAAATATGATCAAGGAAAACTTGTGCTACTAGTGTCAGTGTGAAAGGGTGGGTTAATGCACAAAAATGAGCATACTTGGAGAGGCGATCAACCAACACCAGTATGACTAACTTGTTCCCATATTTGGGAAGGCCCACTATAAATTCCATGGAGATGTTCACCAACATAGAATTTGGAAAGGGTCGGGGTTGGAGAACCACTGGAGACTTGATGGTTTCACCTTTATTGTGTTGACACAACTCACATTCAGTGACAAAGTGAAGGATATCCTTCTTCATTCCTTCCCATTAAAAAGAATGATGAGAACAAGCATAGGTCTTTTGGAAGCCTAAGTGAGCCACAATAGCAGATGAGTGAAACTCACTTAAGAGCCTCGGCTTGAGGGCCGAAGAGGGAAACAAAACTAGGAGATCCTTATATTTGAGAATATCGTCTTTCCAAGTGTAATCGATGGGAGGATTAGGGTCCTCCTGAAGTCGATGAATGAACCCAGACATAGTCAAGTTTGTAAGACACTCTTGTCATACTTATTCAATCCAATCTAGAATTGGTAATGATAAGGAAAAGAGGGAGCCATCTTCCTCATGTTATCTTGAAAATGCATCTATGACTATATTGTCTTTTCCATTTTTATATATGATTTCATAATCATAACCCTACATTTTGGTCAACCACTTGTTTTTCTCTAGGGAGGATAACCATTGCTATAAAAAATACTTCAGACTATGGTGATTTTTTTTTATCTGAAAACGACATCCCAAAAGATATGGTCGCCATGTGTGCATTGCATGGAGAATGGCCATCATTTTTTTTTCATACGTAAATCTTCCAAAATTTCAGCCACTCAACAATTGGCTAGTAAAGGCTAGAGGTCAACCATCTTGTGTGAGCACTGCTCCTATACCAGTGCCATAAGAATTCGATTCTACCACAAAGGTTTTGTTAAATTCAGGAGCTGCTAAGATTGGAGTAGTGAACATGGACCGCTTTAAATTTGTTGAGGCTTGCTCGTCATTAGGTATCCAATGAAATGCATTCTTCTTAAGAAGGTCGGTCAAGGGATTAGAAATTTTTCCGTAATGGTGGAGAAATTTCATGTAATATCCCGTGAGACCACTCCTGCATAGCTTGTATCTTTTTGGGGTCACTCTTACCCCTTCTTGACCCTCAATGTGTCCCAAGTATTCCACTTTGTTGGCCCTAAAGGAACATTTGGTCTTTTTGAAAAAAAATCGGTTGTCTTGTAACAAGTGAAGGACTTTGTCCACATGGAGAAGGTGGATATCCAAAGTGTGGTTGTAAATGAGAATGTCATCAAAGAAAACCATGACAAAATTATGAAGGTAAGGTTTCAATATCTTATTCATGAGACTTTGGAAGGTGGATGGGGAATTGCAAAGGCCAAAAGACATGACCAAGTATTCATAACGTCCTTCATGAGTTCTGAAATCAATCTTCAAAATATTTGCCTCCTTCATCCAGACCTGGTGATAGCCTGATCGAAGGTCTAATTTAGTGAAGAAGTAGGCACCTTGGAGTTCATCCAACAGATCATCAATGACATGAATGGGAAACTTATCTTTGATGGTCAATTTATTCAGGGAATGAAAATAAGGACACATGCACCAAGCACCTTCTTTCCTTAATAACATCACTATGGGGGAAGAATATGGGTTGTTACTAGGGCGAATTACCCCCACCTCCAGTAATTCTTGTACCATCTTTTGGATTTCATTTTTTTGAGAAAATGGATACCTGTAGGGACACATTGGGGGGTTGAATTCCTGGAAGGAGATGGATGCTATGATCATGCTCACCCCTGGTGGGAGGTAAGTATGTTGGAACCTCAAAGACTCTGAGGTACTTTTCCAATATATGTTACAGGCTAGGAGGAACTACTGGAAAGACCTGATCTGTGACCTGGATTGCATGAAATTGAGCAATCACACCATGGTGGCCTTTCTTCAACATTTTTTCCATCTTCTGAGAGATGATGATTTCAAGGGAGCCACCTTGGAGAGCTCAGAGGGTATAGGTGTGAGCCTCTTGGTTGAAGCTCATATATACTCTTGATAATCCATTTTGATCGGTCCTAGAGTGTGAATACATTTAACACCTAATACAATATCACAACCACCCATGGTAGTAGAGAACATGTGGGTTTTCAGATGATAATCACCCATTTGGAGTTTGAAATTCTCACAATGCCCCCCACACTTCATCGTACCACCATTAAAGATGATGATTTGAAAATTAGAAACAGGACAGAAAAATCAATGGATCTCCTCAACAAGCCTACAGTGAATGAAATTATGGGTGCTACCACTATTAATCAACACCACAATCGGCCTATGTTTGATGTAGCCCTCAAGATTCAATGTTTTTGGGGACGAAATACTCGAGAGGGCATGGAGAGATATGACAAGTTCCTCTGGTTCTCTAGGGGTTACAACTGAATCTTCGGCATGAACAGTTGATGGAGCATCCTCTTGGTTAGGAGCCTCATCTAATGGTATATCGTCATAGGAAGAGGAAGTTGATGCGTCAATCCGGAAGAACTTTTGTTACCTACATTTATGTCCCGGTGAATACTTTTCATCACAGTAATAGAAGATTCCTTGCTTGTGACGTTCCACCAATTTTGTTGGAGATACCTTTTGGACCTTCAAGGTTTGTTTTGGAGCTGGGTTATCCCCAGGGCGAGGATGGTTGGTCAATGTAGCCTTCAAGGGTGGGGCTTGAAGGATGGTCTATGCTTCAGTGCTAATTGGCATGCCTACAACCAGGTAGTAGGATGATGTATGCTCACATGAGCCCAAATGGAGTCCTTTAATCCACTGATAAAACATTCAAGGTAAAATTCATCAGATAATCCCTCAATTTGGATAGCCAATTGTTTGAATGCCATGCTGAAATTTGTGACTAGTCCATTTTGGTGCAACTAAGTGAGCTTTCCAAAAAAATGCAATTCCCTATCAAAACGGACACAAACTGCTTTAGTGAACATGTTCCAAGTGGGTCATCCTGGATAACATTTCTTATGCCAATGCCACCATTGCCAATGTTCTTGATCCAAGTACAAAACCCCTACATGGAGTTTGGTCTCATCATCCTGAATATAATGAAGGGAGAAGTATTGTTCCATTTTAGAAACCCATCTTGCTGGGTTGATCCATCAAACTTAGGCATGTCAACTTTTAGCACCTTATTCCAAGAGCGTGGAGAACCCTAAGGGGAGCGAGATGAATTATTAGGCTCATAATAGGAGGCTTTTGGGTCCCTGACATTTGAGCTTAACATTCTTACCCTTGATGACTTGCTTCATGGATTCTTGGAAGGTTGTTTGGAATTTTGTGCATATGGAAGCTTGGAGGGTGGACACCTTAGACTCCAAGTCTTATTGGCTCTAGGAGCGGGTGGTAGGCATTGATCCAGATTTGGATCCAGGAGCTTGATGGGGCTTAAAAAGGCTTAAAAATAAATGTTCTTAGAATGAAGTCAAAACGGATGTGTGCATAGGCCTCGTTGACATGAACCCAATGCAACTTGAATGGGTTCAAATGAACGTCATATGTTCCTGATATCGCGATCTAAAGTTCAGGTCAAACTGGCAAAGAGTCAAAGTCAACAGTCTGTACTGTTGACGTCAGCAGGACATGTGGCACATGACATCAGCAGGACACATGGAAGCACTAGGACATGACATGTGGCAGTCTGTATAACATGACATGTGGAAGGTACAATGATGACATGGCAGGTGTGCTTACATGGCCAATTGCTCACAGGGTAGGTACGATGTTGACACATGGGCGAATCATTGATTGGTAAGTGGCATCATTCCAATGAATAAGGAGGTGCCACATGGCCCAAACTTGGGCTTTCACATGGCACCAAGGTATTGGTCAAAAGTTTCATATACCAAAATTTTGGAGTTCAAAGGATTCGAACTCGTGACCTCCAACGAGGGGCCTATGCCTTGGGAAAGGTCTGGTTGTCATTGAACCACCGGTGGGAGTTGTGTATAAAAGCTCATGATATTTTATTTAATGTGAAATAACGTGTTAAATGGGGGTGGAAAGGGCTAGGGCTAAGCCCCAGCCCACGGATTTGTGCATCCACATATGCCCACAAGTGCGGGAAGCCTCCACTCAAAGGATATGGGCGCAAGATTATAGCACATGTGGCCACTGTTAAGATATTGCATGCAGGTTCAAACAGTTAGCCCTTGGTTTTCGGGGCATTTTACATGTGACCCGGCTACGTTTTGGGTGCGGGAAAATGGTGGTTGGAGCTTTGTTTGGGACTCGACCTATTTAAAATGCCATGCGACCGAGAGTTATGGAGTATGGGGCCAGCGCATATCCCTTTGGGCTGGCGCTTGGCCATATATAGTACATATGATCGAATTAAGAGGGGTTGTGCACCTATGTTGGGGCTTATGCCCATATTTGATTAAAAGTGGGTTTTTAACGATATCTTTATGGTTTTTTATTGATTTTATTAACCAATTTTGGTTATTTGTCCATATCTTTGTGGATATTGGGCCAAATTGAGTGCCACGAAAAGTGGGATGTTGGGATTTGATCCCTCTACCTCATGGATATATAAACCAAGCCATTGTGAGGTTTTAAATAGGCAAGAAGTATCAAATAAGCTTGAATCCAAGGTCAAGTAGTCTTGAGCAGTGCAGAGTAGTTGATCTTTGGAGGCAGTTTCCGAGAGTTATACTACTTTGTTTTCAGTGTCGTCTGTTGCATCAGGTTTCTGAGACACGGAAGAATACAACTAGTTAGTGAGATCCCTATATGGTGTAATTTTTAATGCAGATTGTAAATCATTGAATATTGAATATAGAAATCCTCCCTCACTGAAGACAAAGGCCCAGAGACGTAGGCGAGATTGTCTAACTCCGTTATCAACATCTTGTGTACAATTGGTTGATGGTTTTCATTCTTTGTGTTATCTACTATTGCTATTAATTATTTAAGTCTTTTTCATTTTCATATTCACATGCACCATCAGAAAAAGGTCTTGATAAAATTGAAGTTATAGTGTGAAATTGCTAAGCTTCGATTTCCGGATCAAGTGGTATTAGAGTAGGCTGAATTTTGCAGGAACTGTGAATATGGGAAAAATATTGAAGAGAGATAGAATCCAGGAGCTCAAGGAGATCAACCAAACACTTCAGCGAGAGAATACTGAATGTGAAGATTGATGCAGATACTCGAGGAAGACGGGGAAAGAATGGGAACGTTGATGTTGGCAATGGAAGCAAGGCCAGTGGGAGGAAGTCCTTCAGCTAGAAGCTCGAGACCTGTCATGGATGATGAAACTCATCCATTCCGGAGGCAATCGGATGAGGAGGATTCATTTACTCCTGCTACTCTGGTTGAGGAGAAGTTGATAGGAGAGGCCATTGGCACATTCTCTTCTCCAGTAGAAAGCACTTATTACACTCGACCTCACCTATAGCTGATCAGGAAGTGGAGTCCGACCATCCGGAGGTAACAACATTTAAGAAACATACCAAAGGATTCGGTATGAAAATTCTATCGAAGTTTGAATACCGAAAGGGGCAAGGCCTTGGAAAATATGGCCAAGGTAGAGCTGAGCCGATTGAAGTGCATGAGCATCCACTATGGGAAGGATTGGGATATGCAGGAGAATCTTCTGAGTATGAAAGTCCAATGATTCATTGCATATACTGCCAGATGTTTGGACACGATGTTCACCACTGTTGGGAGTGACATCTAGAATTGACACCAGAATGGTTTCAGACTCGGCAAGGCAAATAGGTAGCTCGAGCCAGCAATGACGCAAACAATGAATCATGAAAGAAAGGTAAACAGGTTGAAAGGTATAAATCACCTTCGCCCACCTTTACCAATGAGCATGCTAGAGTCATGAAACTTATAAGGAAAATGATTCTATGCACGTTTTGTAGAAGAAATAACCATTGTGTTGCAGACTGCTGGGAACATTGCAGGTCAAAAAGAATTTGCGAGCAAAGTCAGCGCAACCAAGGTAGGAGTCAGAGAAATCCAAGGGATATTCGACTCAGTTAGGGCGCGATTCCATCAAGTTTCTTCAAGCACGAAACACTTTCTCACATTTTCAGAAGAGAAGACATTATGAATATAGTTGTTGGAAGCTGCATCCAGAGTTGCGACACTCAACAAAGCCTGAAAGGCCCAAGCAAAAGACGGATGTTGCAAAGGGACAAAATGACGTTGTTAAGGAGCAGAAGGACGATGCAAGAACATAGCAGGCGGATGCTACAGAGAAGCAAAGGAAAATTTGTGACACTCTGTTGGCCGGATATGGGTCGTCCGACTATAACTCGACAGATTTTATGCCCTATATGTAAATTGAGTCAGTGTCATTATCATTGATGTAATAAAAGTGATTTGATTTATGGAATCACTTATTGAGTCTAGTTAATGTTAAGTCTAGGTTGTTTTTCATTAGTCGATTGATGTAAGGATTGATGTAATAAACCTTTTGGGGTCCAAAAGGTCTTTAGTGGGAAGGCATGATCCAGATTTAGATCCAGGAGCTTGATGGGGCTTAAAAAGGCCTAAACATCAATGTTCTCAGAATGATGTCAAAATGGACGTGTGCGTAGGACTTGTTGATATGAACCCAACGCAACTTGAACGGGTTCAAATGAACATCATATGCTCCTGATATCGCGATCTGAAGTTAAGGTCAAACTGGTAAAAAGTCAAAGTCAACAGTCCATACTGCTGACATCATCAGTACGTCAGTAGGACAGGTGGAAGATGACATCAACAGGACACATGGCAGAACCAGGAAATGACACATGGTAGTCCATACTACATGACACATGGTAGTCCATACGGTGATGACGTGGCAGGTGTGCTTACGTGGTCAATTGCTCACAGGGCAGGTACGATGCTGACACATGGGCGAATCATTGATTGACAAGTGGCATCAGTCCAGAAAATGAGGTGCCACGTGGCCCAGACTTGGGCTGCCACATGGCACCCAGGTATTGGTCAAAAGTTTCATATACCAAAATTTTGGAGTTCGAAGGATTCAAACTCGTGACCTCCAACGAGGGGCCTACGCCTTGGGAAAGGTCCGATTATCGTTGAACCACCGGTGGGAGTTGTGTATACAAGCTCATGATATTTTATTTAATGTGCATTAAAGTGTTAAATGGGGGAGGAAAGGTCTAGGGCTAAGCCCCAACCCACGGATTTGTGCATCCGCATACACCCACAAGCACGGGAAGCCTCCACTCAAAGGATATGGGCACGATATTATAGCACATGTGGCCACTGTTAAGATATTGCGTGCGGGTTCAAACAGTTAGCCCTTGTTTTTCGGGGCATTTGACATGTGACCCGGATACGTTTTGGGCACAGGAAAATGGTGGTTGGCGCTTTGTTCGGGACTCGGCCTATTTAAAATGCCATGTGACCGAGAGTTATGGAGTATGGGGCCAATGCACAACTTTTGGGCTGGCGCTTGGCCATATATAGTACATATGACCGAGTTAAGAGGGGCTATGCACCTATGTTGGGGGATTATGCCCATATTTTATTAAAAGTGGGTTTTTAACCATATCTTTATGGTTTTTTATTGATTTTATTAACCAGTTTTGGTTATTTGGCCATATCTTGGTGGATATTGGGCCAAATTGAGTGCCATGAAAAGTGGGATGTTGGGATTTGATCCCTCTACCTCATGGATATATAAACCAAGCCATCATGAGGTTTTAAATAGGCAAGAATAAGCAAAGAATCTTGAAGCCAAGGTCAAGTAGTCTTGAGCAGTGCAGAGTAGCTGAACTTTGGAGGCAGTTTCCGAGAGTTATACTACTCTATTTTTAGTGTCATCTATTGCATCAGGTTACTGAGACAAACAGGAATAAAACTAGTCATTCAGAGCCCTATATGATGTAATTTTTAATGCAGATTGTAAATCATTGAATATTGAATAGAGAAAGCCTCCCTCACTGAAGACAAAGGCCCGAAGACGTAGGTGAGATTACCGAACTCTGTTATCAACATCTTGTGTACAATTGGTTGATGGTTTTCATTCTTTGTGTTATCTACTATTGCTCTTAATTCTTTAACTATTTGTCATTTTCATATTCACATGCACCATCAGAAAAATGTCTTGATAAAATTGAAGTTATAGTGTGAAATTGCTAAGCTTCAATTTTCGGATCAGGCATGGTGGCGGATTAGGTAGAAGATGAGGGGTTAGGAAGGAGCTCCGGGCCACAAAAAACTATAGGTACTAGGGTGATCAAGAAAAATAGAGGATTCCAATGGGATAGGTCACAAATAAGGGTGTCCCGGCCAGGGTTGGGTCTGCGGGAAAAAAAGGATTAAAAGTGAAGGGTACCACTATAATCAGAATGAAGATAGGAATCCAAGGGACTAAGTTGTAAATAAGGGTGCACCCAGGCCCCATACCTCTTTTTTATTACTCCTACAGAGTTATACTCCGACCTGAATGATTGTGTAGTGGCAGAATTCCCAAATTCTCAATAATAAAAAAATTCGACAGGGCCCAAGTTGCAGCGAAAAATTAGGTAGGGCCCAAGTTGCACTATAATAGATCAGTTATTTCCATCCCAAGGGTTAGGGATTGTAGGGTATCTATAGACAAGGTATTTTATTGTGTTGTATCTCTCTTATATACGTGTAGGGTCGAACAATAGTACTCAGCCCAATATCCCAGGGCACCAACTAAGGAGGCTAGATTGTACTCTTAACCGTACTACTCGATTACCCAGGTACTAGAGAGCATATTCCAGAGTGTTGTTCTTGGTGGAACTATGTCAGTCAGGCAACCAATTTTTTTATCTACGGAGGGATTCAAGATATCTAGGCTAGTCTGTATACATGTGCTTTCTAATGTGCTACCACTCGAAGGGGCACCAATAGGGGTTACAAGGGTGGCCAACAATGTGTGATTAAGTAATACTTGTAGTTCTTGTGTGTATGCTTCCCAGGATGCGGATTTATGCACTGAATAATGGATCTCTATAGTTTAAAGATGTCGGAATAGGTCTCTACCCTGAAAAAATTTACCCCACATTTTTTTCCCAGGAAAGAGATATGATACCACTTGTAATATTCCATATGAAAAACATAAAAATTTAGCAAGCAGTAAAGGAACAAAAAGAATATAGCTAGAGCAATGCCAAAATAATACCAGAAAGAACACCTTTAATAAATATATAAATGTTCACTTGCCTCTTTGAGGGTGAAACCTCCAGTAGAGAAAAGCTCTATTACAATAATCTCCAAGAAAAAAAAATCCAATACCTCCTACTCTTATTTATTCTAATTCTACCTTCTAAGGAAAGTTCTAGAGGAAGATCTTTCTAGAAGCATAAACTTCTAGTAGGTCTTCTTACATTGACTTATTCTACTTTATTTATTAGGCCTTATTAATTAATGTCGACCTTTATTACATAGAGAACATATCCTACTAACGACCCAAGAAGAGGGGTTAGGATCAAATCCTAACATCATGTCTATTATCACCTTGGGAGTTGTGATCCACACTCATACATGATGTATATTATGTGTACTCTTGTTGGAAAACTGAGAGGGGGGGGGGTGAATCAGTTGTTACTGTGCTTAAACAATTATGTCCATTTTAAACTCTTTACAGAACACTCAATGACGATCAAAATAATGAAGGGAAGTAAGCAATAGAATATTCAACATCAATCACACACATGAAATATACAGAGACAGATATTTCTTGAGGAAACCCATAAAGGGAAAAACCTCTTCTTCTTGATATGATAAGTAATCTTTATTTTTCGTACATTATCATTCTTAGGAGCACCAACTCCTTTTGAGGCTACCACCTCTATTTTTCAAACAACAACTTTGTTAGGGTCCTAACCCGCACATAGGTAGATCAATATATTCGGATGTAATAAAGGTCAATATTAATAAGGCCTTTCAATAAAATAGAATAAGGCAGATGTAAGAAGACCTAATAGAAGCTTCTACTTCTAGAAGGATCTTCCTCTAGATGCTTCTCTTGATAGGCTTATTTAGTATAAATAAGGGTCTAAGGTATGAAAACCCTAGCTTGGAGATTATTGTAACAGAGCGTTGCTCGACTGGAGGTTGCCCCCTCGAAGAGGCCGATGAACATTGCTTTCTGAATCAAAGTGTTATTTCTGTTGTTTTTCTTATATCATTTATGTGTTATTGTGGAGATTATGATGGTTATATTACTATTGTTATTCCATTTCTAGCATTTTATTTCTGTTCTGCATACTTTTTATATCTGGTATATTACAAGTGGTATCAGAGCACTTTCCTTCACAGAAATTGTGGGAATTTTTTTTTAGGGTAGAGATGTATTTCAGTGTCTTTAAGCCATAGAGATCTGTCATTGCGCGCATAAACCCGTGGTTGAGGGATTCATACACGCAGGAAATACAAGTGGTTCTTAAGTGCACATCTGTTGGCCACCCTTATAACCCCTGCTGGTACCCTTTTGAGTGGTAGCGCATTAGACAACACCTGTGTATGGATCGACCTAGATTTCCCGAAGCCCTCTTTAGATAAACCGATCGGTTGCCTGACTGCTATAGTGCCACCGAGAACAACACTCGGGAAGATACTCTCTAGTACCTGGGTAGTCGGATAATACGACTAAGGGTACAGTCTATCCTCCTTAGTCAATGCCCTGAGATATTGGGCCGAATACTATTGTTGGACCCCGCACGTATATCAGAGAGCTATAGCACAGGGCAAACCCTTGTCTGTAGAACCCTTGGGGGACAGAAACATAAACAAATTAAAACAAACAAGATCTATTTTCTCGCAACTGTGTTTGGGTTGCCAAATCACTACACTTTTCTTACTGGTTAACCATTTGGGGATTTCATCGCTGCAGTATTCTTCAGACCGGAATATAACTCGGCAGATGTAAAAAAAAAAAAAAAAAGCTGGAAATGTTTTCACCATTATTTGAGACCTATTCCGTTGGATTCATCTCTTCGCCCTTATCACATTCATCCATATCATTTTTTAGAAATTTTTTGACCCCATCCACCCCTTTTCAATTCACCCATCCTCATTGCCCATACCCGTAGCCAAGACCTGGAAGCTCGCTTCAACTCCTTCATTCATCCATATCATTTTTCGGCAAATTTTTGACCCCGTCTGCCCCTTTTCAATTCACCCATCCTCATGGACCATACCCGTAGCAAAGACCTGGAAGCTCGCTTCAACACCTTGCAATCTGGTCTCCTTGAAACCCAAAAAGAAGTGAAACAACTCAGTGCCAATGTTGCCTCCATCGATACAACCATAAATACAATCATGCAGTCCTCAATGGAGGAAGTCAAACAAGAACTAACCACCCAGCTTGAATTTGTCTTTGCCTCACTCTGCACCAAACTGAAGATCCCTACAGATGACCCTTTCTCAGACGCACCTCCAAATACTGAAGGTGAACATTCCTCCCATTCCCATACCTTTCAACCCCATCACTTTCAATGTGACCTATGCCTTCTGCGAGTGGATGTGACCAAATTTGATGGCTCGGACCCCACTGGTTGGGTAACCCAAATGGAACATTATTTCTCTTTATACAACATTACAGATGACTTGGCCAAACTCTGGTGTGGTGTTCTCTATCTAGATCAAGAATGTTGGCAATGGTGGCAATGGAGAAAAACTTCTCGTCAAGGGTATATTTCTTGGACCCAATTTGTGACTGAGATTTATGAACGCTTTGACACTGACACCAACCACTTGGGCCATTTGACAAAGTTGAAACAATCAGGAACAGTAGAAGACTTCATAGTTTCCTTCGAGCGCTTAGATTTTCGAACAGAGGGCATGAATGATGCTTTCTTTCGAGAGTGTTTTATCAGTGGCCTCAAGGATGAGATTCGGGCCCATGTCCTCATGGCTCGACCCTCGAATTGGGTGGAGGCTACTAAAAGAGATAAAGAAGCACAACAGGTTGTATCCTCTCAAAACCGAAAACCCTCCTTTATCCCTCGCCCTAAACCCGTAAATCCCACTACTCCCTCCACCCAATTAAAGATCCAAAAATTGACCAGGGATGAAATGGATGAACACCAACTCAAAGGACTTTGTTATAATTGTGATGAAAAATATTTCTCGAGCCACAAGTGTAAGGAACAAAATATTTTTATGGCCATCTTTGAGGATATTTCGGAAGAGGATGTTGAAACTCCCCTTGTGTCCGAGTCACCTGAAATCAATGACATAACCCCTCCCTCAGACCCTCCCGAAGTGGAACCAGTAATTTCCCTCAATGCTCTCACTGGCTTCTCCTCTCCCCAAACCCTCAAGTTAATTGGTTACATCAAACATCAGAAGGTCATCATTCTGGTTGATAGTGGAAGCACCCATAATTTTATTCATCGCTGCATTGCCCAAGAAACTCATTGCTACATCCATGCCATCAACAATTTCCAAATCATGATTTCCAATGGTGGTTCCATGAAATGTGGAGGGCGCTGTGAAAATGTGCGTCTCCAAATCGGTGACTACCACCTAAAATCCCATATGTTTGTTATCAACATGGGCGGTTGTGACATTGTGTTGGGTGCAGACTGGCTAAGGACTTTGGGTCCCATTCTCATGGATTTTAAGGCATTCACCATGCAATTCGACTAGGAAGGATACCAATATAAATTCCAAGGCATCACTGTTGGTTCACCTGAGGTCATTAGTTCCCATCTCATGGAAAAGATGCTCAAAAAAGGTAATTCTGGTGTCATTGCCCAACTCCATGCCATACAAGCAAGAGAGACACCCCCAGTGCCGCAAGACCTCCAAGCCCTCCTTTCTAAACTTCAAATGGTATTTTCCACTCCCCAAGGACTCCCTCCTTCCCACGGTGTTCATGATCATTCAATTTCCCTTGTACCTAGAATCTTTTCTCCCAATATCCGTCCGTATCGCCACCCCTTTTCACAAAAAAATGAAATTGAGAAAATGGTCCAGGAACTCCTTAATGCAGGCGTTATCTTCCCTAGTACAAGCCCTTACTCTTCTCCTGTAGTCATGGTCTTGAAGAAAGAAGGTTCTTGGAGAATGTGTCCTGACTTCCGTGCCCTCAACAAACTGAACATTAAAGACAAATTTTCCATTGTTGTCATTGATGACCTCCTGGATGAATTGAGTGGAGCCCAATTCTTTACTAAACTTGATCTTCGCTCGGGCTATCACCAAATATGTATGAAAGAGGAAAACATTCCCAAGACGGCCTTTCGAAATCATGAGGGCCACTATGAGTTTTTGGTCATGCCCTTTGGCTTGTGTAATGCCCCCTCCACCTTCCAAAGCCTCATGAATCATGTCTTTCGTCCCTTTCTCCGTCATTTTGTGTTAGTTTTCTTTGATGATATCCTCATCTATAGAAAAACCTAGAAAGACCATCTTACTCATGTGGATCGAGTTCTCCATCTACTCTCTCAGCACCAACTTTTCCTGAAACAGTCTAAATGTGATTTTGGTGCCTCAGAACTGGAATACTTGGGTCATCTGGTTGGAAAGGATGGCGTCATGGTGGATTCGAAAAAGATTGAATCTATGCAATACTGGATGCACCCAAAGACTCTCAAAATATTTCATGGATTTATGGGCTTAACAGGGTATTATCGCAAGTTTGTTAAGAATTATGGAAAGATTCCAGCACCTCTCACTACTCTCCTAAAAAAAAACTCTTTCACTTGGACTCCAACCGCTGCTCAAGCTTTTCAAACCTTGAAGGCGACCATGTGCACCAGTCCGGTTCTCGCCCTTCCTGATTTCACAAAGACCTTTGTGTTGGAATGTGATGCCTCAGGGAAAGGAATCAGTGTTGTCCTTATGCAAGAGGGTCGACCTTTGGACTTCACCAGCAAGCAACTATCTGAAAGGAATCTGGGCAAACCCATCTATGAAAAGGAAATGTTGGCTATTCTGCATGTTGTTGATCTGTGGCGCCCTTATCTCTTGGGGAAACGTTTCCAAATTAAGACAGACCATCAAAGCCTCAAGTACTTTCTAGAACAACGCATTTCCTCCCCGAAGCAACAAAAATGGGTGACTAAGATATTTGTATATGATTATGAGATCATTTACAAGAAGGGCAAAGACAATGTGGTGGCGGATGCACTATCCCGAAAATATGAAGAAGAAGGATCCCTTTTTTCTCTTTCCTTCATTGTACTAGATTTGCTCCAAGTTGTTCTCCAAGAATGGCTACAAGATCCCAAAAGTTCGCATCTAATCCAGTAATTGTAGACCAATGCTCCAGCTCCCCCAGGGTATTCTTGGCTCCAGGATGAGATTCGATACAAAGGCCGTTTGTATTTAAGTAAATAATCAAAGCTAAAATCCATGGTACTTTCTGAGCTTCATGCTACACCTACAGCGGGGCACCCGGGGTTCACCAAAACCTATGACAGGGTCAAACGTTTTGGGATGGTATGAAACAGGACATTCGTAATTTTGTCGCTGAATGTGAGGTGTGTCAATGCAACAGGGGAGAAACACTCAAATCTTTAGGCACACTACAACTGCTTCTGATTCCACCTGCTATTTGGAAGGCTATCTCTATGGAATTTATTACCGACTTACTCAAATCGGGAAATAAATCAGTCATAATGGTGATTGTGGATCACCTTTCCAAGTGTAACACCCTGTTTCCCCCAGCTTGTAAATACAACTGGACTGGCCAAGAACTATGGAAAACTCATAAATGTGAATATGTGATGTAAATGGACCTTGAGGAAGAGGTCAATGAATGCGAATAACATTTTGAATTTATTGCAGGACTGCTGAGAGGGGATGTGCAGAAAAAGAGACCACGATGGCGGTGGAGGGCACCTGGAAAGGTAGCGTTAACTTCCACCAAAAATTAATACCGTATTTGGACTCCACTGGCCCGGAGAACCAAAAGGGGCTCGCTGGCCCCAAATTAAATGTCTCGCAGGCTGGTAGGTGGATGGTTTAATGAGGGATGGGAGGTGAACCTCCCATTCGTAGAACCGTCAGACCTGATCAGCGTGAGGGTAATCGCGCCACACGCAACCTCGCAAGAGGATAAGGCGTGGGGTAGAAGCGATTGGGGAGGGGGACGCGAGGGGAACTCTGGTGTTACGCAGAGTGAGTGAAAGAAGAGAGGAAGGATTGCAACCTTCGCTCCTAGTCACTGGCAGACAGAGAGAAGTAGTCTCAACAACATCGTGGTCTCAGCTTGGGGGTGGCTAGTGGTAAATCCGTTGGGAGTCGCTGAGCCTACGGTTGGGTGGAAACGAGCACCCCTCTCAGTAGTTGCACATACTTCTGGTGTTATTTTTGATAAGTGTTTTACATATTGCGTCTTGAAATTCATATACTGATATATATGCTCGTAGAACTGTGAAATTATGAACGATTACAGTATAAGAATGTCTTTGCAGTGTTTTGATAAGAAATAATAGATATATGCTTATAATAGAAGACCCCGCGTGGCTTATGTTGATAAATGGATTTAATTATGCATGAGTTGAACCAAGTCAAACTTCCAGTCCATCCTAGGGAGTTTTTTTCCCTTTGTCTGTTTCCAGGAATGCCCCGGAATAGATCTCTTCACAGAGATTCCCTCCTTGGAAAGGTTTTCCAAGAACCTGGAAAAAGGACTTGAATGGGCAAGTCTTAATAACCCTGTATGAGGAGGAATGACCCCCTTAAGGTTCTGAGGTAGCAGCGTAGGGATAAGTAACAAATCAACGAACGAGATCTCATCGGATGACCCATAGTCATTCACGACCGTTAGATTGACGAAAGTAACAAGGGCATTACATACCTTGCCCCTTTTTCCCTCTATCTTCGTGAATAGCGAGGAAATCGGGATCGTAGATCCCAAGGTCCAGGAGAACATTTGGACCGTTGATCTTTCCATATCTACAAAGTAGTGGAAGAATGCGCGAGGTGGGACAGATCTGAGCCGTCAGATCTTGAGCAGATATCCTTCAGCCGTCGGATCTGACAGAAGTTGCGCGAGGGTTAAGCTCGTGAACAAAAGGAAAAATCTTGAAAGGAGGGTTGGCTCATCGGGGTTTCACATATCGGGAAATCGGAGTTCCTGAGGTCGTGAAAGTCGTGACATCAGAAGTCTCGAAAATGTGAGGAGAGATCTGAACCGTCCATTCACTTGGGACGCGTGTCAGAGATTTGTAGGGAGTCGGAATCCGACATTTCGCGAGTCCTAGGGACGAGGCGTCCAGGACATCAGAAGTCTCGAAACCTCGAAAGTTAATCAGGACCATCCATCTGGAAGGGACGCGTGGCAGCAATCGGAGCCATCAGGGAAAGCCCCGATAGGAAGTCGTCCATCGGGATAACAGGGACCCTGGTGACAAGGGGTTTGGGCATTTTGGATTCGTGAAGTTCAAAACCCCGACAAGAAGAAGGAAAACTCCGTTGTGCGGGGGCCAACTGTCAACATGGCGGAGAATCTGGATTCGAGGGATCGACAGTCCTGTGGGAAAATGTTTCTCGACATTTGAAACTCCAAACCCCGAGGGAGATCAGGGACCGTTGATCCAGTAGACGATCACGACCGTTGATCAGGCTATAGGCAGACAGTAGTTGCTAGCTATCAGCATAGCAGGGAGTCGGGATTTGAGGGATCGCGAATCCTGAGGACGATTGCATCTTGACATTGAATACCCTGAAGCCTTGATAGGTGAGATGACTACAGTCATGGGGATAGTGGTCATATGGGCCAGGAGCCTAGCCAGGGGAGCTAGTGCGTAAAGAGTGCGTCGGGATTCAAGGAATCACGGATCCTGGGGACAAGTGCATTTTGGCACTTGAAAGTCTGAAATCCCGATAGGAGGATATAAGGCTGCGGTCTTATGAGAGCGGTCATATGGACCAGAGGGCATAGCCAGGAGGGGCTAAGGCCGAAAGAGACCTCATTGAAGATTCGAGAGCTCCGTGATCGAGAGTCCGGATTCTCGTGATGATAAACCCCGATGAACGGACGAGATTCTTATTGAGGATCTCAGGGTCTGTAATGACCGTTAGATGTGGAAATGAGACGTTAACTTAAGCCAGGATGTGGTTATGCTTTAGGATAAGCGGCGAGTACATCTGGATGGCCAGCGTCCACCCATCCAGATCTACGGCTGAGGTTCCATTCTGGAGCCCCCTTACTGTTCTGCCTTTAGCGGTAGGGGGGGGTTCGGAATTGGACGCACAACTCTTGAACGGTCGAGATTAACTTATCGTGATCAACGGCGCTCAAGTGGATTCCGGACCCCCCTTGCCATTCTGCCTTTAAGGGGGGGGGTCCGAAATAGTGTGGCGTGTGAAGTGGGGCCCCTCCTGTCATGTCGACCACCATGTCGCATTTCCCTCTCTGCCACCTGTATTCCACATAACCGCGCAACGAGGTCGTTTCCCCATTGGCTGCTCTCTACCCCTGTTGAGGTGTGTTCCTATTGGCCATTTGCTGACCTTGTAGGGATTCATCCCCATTGGTCGTTCGCTAGCCCTGCCGAGGTTCGGTGGTTACAGAGTCGAACGTTTAGACCAGGGATGATTTTAAGGATGAAAATTTGTTTTAAAATGTAGAAACTTTGGCGAATCTTACTAATCCTTCATATGCCAACTATGAATGTTTAGCGATATTTTTGTAAAAATATTCAAATTTATAAGAATTTTATATATATTTTTTATTAAATTTTGGCGATTTTTAAGGTCAAATAATTTTATCCTATAGAATTTGGGCGAATAATTTTTAAAATTGTGAATCTCGTTTTTGGAAAAACCATGGAAAATTAGCCCATGAGCGAAATTTAGCCCCTAAAATCATCCATGGTGTAGACATTACTGTAGCGCCGAAGCGTGAAATACAAAAGACGCTGTGTTCAAATTGAACCGTGAACATGACCCACGATCACATGGGAATGCAGAAGGGGAGAGAAAGAGCCAACTTACGTTGGGCCTCCATGGTTATTTAGGGGTTCGAGTCCGACGGAAGACCGGAAAAATTCGATTTAGGTAGTGGGTATGTTACAAAGTGGTATCAGAGCATGGTTACAAAACTCGGCCTAATTGGGCTCATGCACGAGTCACGCATAAAATCCGTTCGAAGCACTCCTATGAGGAGTAACCCCCCTAACTTAACTCTCTTGTCCAGGATTAAAAAAAAAAAAAAACTTGGAAAATGAGAACCCGATTGTGTATGTATGTGAAAGAGTTATAATTATGCACAAATTATAAAAATGAATTTAACTCTTGACTAATAACCATCGTTTGTCCTTTCACTCAAGAGGACTATCAACCGTGGGAATCTACAGACGTAGAGAATGGTGACTCACCAAGAGGTGGGAGAAGGCTCCCACAACAGAGACGAAGAGTCTGACGAAAGAAGAGAAATAGGAATAGGAACCCTTCCAGACCTAGCCGAGACTGTGAGGAGTCTCATGGTTGAATTGCAAAGCTGCAAGGCCGACAATGAAAGGATGATGAAATAACAAGAAAAGCAAACCGAGATTAATGCAGTTCTACTGCAGAGCTTATCCGACCTACAGTGACAAATGCAACATGAACCTGAGATGAAGAATCATGATCGTGTCAGTGGCCATACTGAGAGAAGCACATCAAGAAAGGTCCACCCCAGAAGTAAAGGACCAGTGCCAGACGATTCCACTGAGAGGGAAGCTGGCGATTCATAAGGCTCTTCCAGCAGCAGGACCAATTCTTATTCTCGCAGAAAACAGAAGAAGCAAAAGAGTTCCAAGAGTCATAAATTTGAGGAATTCAGAAAGGCCAAACCTTCCTCCTTCGACGGTGAGATAAAGAAGGGAGAGGAAGCCGAGGCCTGGCTACTTGGACTGAAGAAATATTTCAGAGTCCATGATTTTTCAGAGAATTTGAAGGCCCGAGTGGCCACTTTCAATTTGAACAGAAAGGCTTCCATCTGGTGGGAAGACCTTAAGAATATGAAAGGGGTCCGCGAGGAAGACCTGTCTTGGAAACGGTTTGAGAAGTACTTCCAGAAGAAGTATTTGTCGGAAAGATATTTCGATGAGAAGGCTAAAGAGTTTTATGAACTCAAACTGGGACAACTCACTATGGAGGAGTATGTCAACAAATTCATCGACTTACTGAGATATGTACTCTACATCAAAGCAGAGAAGGCGAAGGCACAACGCTTCATCAATGGGCTACCCAAGGAATACCAGAACCGAATTGAATTTGATGAGCCAAAGACCTTAGAAGACACTATACGAAAGGCAACATATTGTCATGAACAATATGGACATTGGGTAGAGTCTCATGGAGACTGGAAACATAAGAGTGGTTCGGGATTTTAGAAAAAGGGGAGCAAATCCTCAGGATTTATAAACTACAAAAAGAACCCCAGAATGAACTTCCCAACTCGGAGTGTACTCCAGAAGAACTTTCCCTCGGTGGACGGAAATAAAACTTCTGGACCTATACCAGTAAAGACTAATAACCCAAAGAAAGAACCTCTGAAATGTTGGGATTGCGGAGGAGAGCATCTCCGAAGAGACTGTCCACACCGACAACAGAATAGTCGAAAATTTTATAACATGCAGGAAGCTACCACAGTCAATGATGTGGCAAGGAGTGTGCCGCAAATTTATGCAGCGTTGGATAATAACCAAGCTGACCACCAAGCTTCAGTGGTGGAAATAGAAGGTATGATTTTCAACCATCTGGTGTCTGTTTTGATTGACCTTGGTTCAAATTTGAGTTATATATCCCCTAGAGTTGTTGATAACTGTAAACTACATCCACAGAAGAAAACTAAACCATGGTTGGTACAGTTAGCCACTGGCACCAAAAGAAAGGTAGTAGAGGTCATACCAGCTTGCCAATTAATGTTGGGTGAATTCCGCACCCAGGCAACCCTTAATGTATTACCCCTAGGATCATACGACCTGTTGATTGGTATGGACTGGCTGGCCGCCCATAAAGCCAAACTGGACTGTTACCATAAAACCTTAGAATGTGTGAGCGGAGAAGGAAAAAGGATAACCCTCCAAGGGATCCGAAAACTGGTCTCGGTGAGACAAATATCAGCCCTGCAAATGAGAAAGTATTGCCGAAAGGGATGTCCCCTATATGCAATAGAGGTGTTGAAAACCATTGAAGGCGCTAAACCAAGCCCGGATGATCACCCTATTCTGGGAGAATACAGAGATGTGTTTCCGGAAGAGGTATCGGGTCTACCTTCGAGAAGAGACATTGACTTCTCGATAGAGCTCGCACCAAGAGCGGTACCGGTGTCTAGAACACCCTACCGGATGAGCACACCTGAGTTAGTTGAACTCAAATTGCAATTGAAAGAAATGATGGACAAGGGTTATATTCGACCCAGCGTGTCCCCATGGGGAGCATCGGTCATGTCTGTGAAAAAGAAGGATGGCACCCTTAGACTGTGCATAGATTACAGACAAATTAATAAAGTAACCATAAAGAAAAAATACCCCTTGCCCAGGATCGATGATCTATTCGATCAGTTGGGGGGTGCGTCTATTTTCTCAAAGATTGACTTGAGGTCGGGATACCATCAAGTCCAAATTAAGGGTGAAGATATCCATAAAACTGCTTTCCGGACATGGTATGGTCACTATGAGTTTGTGGTAGTGCCATTTGGGTTAACCAATGCCCCTGCTACTTTCATGTTCTTAATGAACAATATACTCAGTGAATTTTTAGATAAATTTGTACTAGTTTTTATTGATGACATTTTAATCTACTCTAAGAATAGAGAAGAACATGAAGAACATCTTAGACTTGTGTTGCAAGTGCGAAGAAAGCATCAACTCTATGCCAAATTCAGTAAATGTGACTTCTTTCAGAAGAAAATACACTACTTGGGACATGTTATGTCCGAGGAAGGGGTAGCAGTAGATCTTGACAAGATCAGGTCTATCATGGAATGGCCTACCCCAAAGGATGTCTCAGACATCAAATCATTTATGGGATTGGCGGGATACTATAGGAGATTTATAAAATATTTCTCCAAGGTTGGTTGTCCAATCACTGCCCTCCAGAAGAAGGGGACAAAATTCCTGTGGACACAGCAATGTGAAGAAAGATTCCAAACCCTGAAACATCTACTGACCCATGCACCCGTGCTAAAAATCGCTGACCCAGAAGATGACTTCCTTGTGTGCACAAATGCCTGTAAAGAAGGGCTCGGAGGAGTCCTTATGCAGGAAGGAAAGGTGATCTACTATGAATCCCGAAAATTGAATGAACATGAGGTCAACTATGTGACTCATGATCTAGAACTAGCTACCATAGTGCATGCCTTAAAAATGTGGAGGCATTACCTCTTGGGAAGAAAATTTGTGCTTATGACAGATCACTGTGGATTACGGTATTTGTTCGACCAACCAAAGCTCAATGCTAGACAAGCTAGATGGATGGCCCTCCTTAGCGAATTCAATTTTGAAATCAAACACATAAAAGGGAAAGAAAATAGGGTGGCCGATGCCCTTAGCAGAAGCATGAAAATGATTTACCTGGCAATAGTGAGTACCTGCGAGACAGATGTCAAGAACAGAGTCAGAAATGCAAAAGTGACAGATCCCTTCGTTACAACTGTGACCATGTACCTACAGCAAGAACCCGCTGGAATAAAATATGATGGCTACCAGATAATCGAAGGAGGTCTGCTCACTTATAGAGATAGACTGTACATTCCAAATTGTGATGACTTGAAGAGGTTCATTATGGATGAACTACATAAAAGACAATACACTGGTCACCCAGGATACCAGAAAATGATCACTGCCACCCGAAAACAATTTTATTGGCCTGGATTGAAGAAAGACATAGCCAAATATTTGGCCCAATGCATAGAATGCCAACAGGTTAAAGTGGAAAATCGACACCCAACAGGCCTATTACACCCTTTACCCATCCCAGAATGGAAATGGGAAACCATCTCCATGGATTTTATCATTGGATTGCCAACTTCAACCAAACAGAATGACACCATTATGGTAGTGGTGGATAAACTGAGCAAGTCTGCTCATTTCATCCC
>ML791210.1:176912-187302 GCA_009831015.1 Picea engelmannii
TTGTTACTGTGTTTAAACAATTATGTTCGTTTTAAACTCTTTATAGAACACTCAATGACGATCACAATAATACAGGGAAGTAAGCAATAGAATATTCAACATCAATCACACACATGAAATATACAGGGACAGATATTTCCTGAGGAACCCATAAAGGGAAAAACCTCTTCTTCTTGATATGATAAGTAATATTTATTTTCTGTACATTATCATTCTTAGGAGCACCAACTCCTTTTGAGGCTACCACCCCTGTTTTACAAGCAACAACTTGTTGAGAGCACCAACTCTCTGGTTTCTCTATCACCCACTAGAAGGAAGCACCAACTCCCTGGTTTCTCTAGCACCCACTAGAAGGAAGCACCAACTCCCTAAGTGTTCCATCACCAATTGGATGGAAGCACCAACTTCCATTTACACAGGCACCAACTTGTATAACAGAGAACAATAGTTCTCCTTTGCACCACCTTGTGATCCAGGTGGATATTGGTGGCCACCCGCCTATTCCACTTGGACCCACACCATTGTTTATTTTAATTTTTTATTTTCCTTAATTGTAGCACAATTTACTATTTTTAGCAGTTTTTCGGGTCCTGAATTTTCAGAGCCGTTTTGAGGCCCTAAACGACGTTTTTTTGGCATCAATGCTTTGGCAAATATGAGTTCGTTTCGGACTCGATATTCGTTGTCAGCATTGTATTCCTCGGATAGATATTTCTAACGATGTATCATGTGCATCAAACGAAGATAATATGCCAAAGTTACGACCCCGGGAAATTGATGTACCAATTTACCCCGATGGGGCCCATATTCTGGTGTTTCATCTCCTAGGGTTAGGTTTTTGGATGTTTAAGGTTTTCCATTGTTTCTCAATAATATATAGACCTTTGAGCCTCATTGTAACACAAATTTTAGAGGCCATTAGCCACCACATATCTTCTCAGAGATAAGCTACCAGTGCCCGAGCTAATTTATTTCCATTCTATCTGTAAGCATATTTCAGTCATTTTTTGTTAATGAAATGAAGTTTTACTTCCGCTGCATCTCTGCATTTATGTGTATTTTTGTATTTCATTGTGTTCCTACATAAATCTGGATCACCCTACCACCCTGATTTTTCTGGCTACAACTCCCTATGTTCAAGCACCCACTTGAAACTCTGAGGACAATAGTCCTCCCTAGAACCTCCCTACCACCTTGAAATATAAATATTTGCTTCTCATAAATTTATTGCAGTGATACAGGATTTATCAATGGCTTACCAGTCACATCATTGTTCTGTTACACTGCTTTGCTCTGCCTGCATCAATGTCTTCTTTCTTGCATACCTTTGCACTTTCTGTTCTTCTGCCTTTTATGCTCTGTGAGCCATCTCCCCCCTACACACTATGCCTCTGCATTCTCTTCACTGTGTCATTGTTCTCCTCTTCATATTGTTCACTGCATCTCTTCATCACAACTACATAGCCAACAAGAAGAATCCCATCACCTCTTTATTCTACATCTTTTTCTCTCGTCAAGTCCTCTGCCTGATCATCATGGCCATTCTTCATCTTCTCTGGTGGTTAGCCACCTGTGTTCATCATTAGTGGGAATTATGCTAAGATTCCTTAGCTTCTCTGGAAATCGAAACTCTTTGTCTTCTCTGTCAGTTACAACCAGTTAATTATGGCTTCTTTGGCTTCTAATCCCCTTCCTTCACGTGATCACTGGAGGTGACCATACGCTTGGGCTTAGCGAGCGCTTATCAATTCAACGACCATGATTCATTCTCCTGAAATGGAAAACTGTCGTAACTTTGTCACTTTTCCCTTCGGAACTTTTGGGTTTCAAACCTTTCGAAACTTCCGAAT
Organism: Picea engelmannii; assembly: GCA_009831015.1. NCBI lineage: Eukaryota > Viridiplantae > Streptophyta > Pinopsida > Pinales > Pinaceae > Picea > Picea engelmannii. The sequence continues at coordinate 178,763 of ML791210.1, forward strand.
CAGGATTCCCAAACAGATCGAGAGGTTCAAATTACATCTCGGAACCAGATCAATGGTTAGCATTAATCCTTACAATCATCCTTCATTGCTTAATCCAACGGTCATGACTTAATCAAACAATGAGATCTATGGCCACCTTTTACTGTGTGACTTTGTCTATTATGCTTACGCTATCCTTCCACTGTATTTTTATCAATGCTTGATAGTACACCCGACATCAGATCGACGGTCGATATCTCCTTCGGGTCTTCGGACTTCAGAGATTTAGAGTCTCAACCCTTTATTTCCTCTATACATCAATCTTCCAGAGCTGACAAGCCTCTAACGCATGTCCCTCTCGTATTAACGGTTGAGATCTCCTCGGGTCTCCAGACTTTGGAGATTTCAAATCTCAACCTGTTCTTTCCTCAGGAGTGATCACCTGTTGAGTCATTCATAAGACGGTGGAGACCGCTTGCTATTGGTTAACATTTTCACTCACACTTTCCTTCCACTGTAGTAGATCGACAGATGAGACTGCTCCCGAAGTGATCTTCAGATCGGATGTCTCGTGTCCATTTCAGGTCTTCAACATTCGGGACTTTGGGTCTTTGGGCGAGTACTGGTGGTAAAACTCCCGAAGAAAAACTCCCAGAGTGACGTAACTCTTGCGTCACTTTATGACATGTCATGAGCCGAGTGTCTGCCACGTGTCACTCGAATTTGTGATTTGCACATACTTGAAGTTCTTATTCAACTTGACACTTGTCATTGTCTGATTTTTCCACGTGTCCTTGCTGACGTAGCCTTGTTGACGTGGTCTACCACATGTCCATGTTGACGTGGTCTGCCACATGTCCTTGAGGACGAGATTTGTTGGTGTATTCTACTGACATAGATCTCCCTGATCTAAGGGTCATCGTCTGATCTCCAGATCCGACGATCCTTATTCATTTCGGATTTCTGGGCTTCAGGTGTTTCAAATCTCAAACTTTATGGAGTGTAACCTCCTCGCATATTTATATCCTAAGTGAATGTTGTTCGTTCGATCATGATCTTAGATTGACGACTCGATCTTTCTGCATTGCAGTTCTTCTAGCTTATCAAAGGCTTAACTTTTGTGCATTTATTTCTAGATCCAACGACTGTTGATCCTTCTTGCTCAAATCCAACGGATGGGATCTGTTCCTCTCTTGTGCACTCGTTCCTCCTGTCTAGACTCTGATCTAATGGTCATCAGGTATTCGGGATTGGTGATCCAACGACCATTGTCATTCTTCCTCTTGAGCTTTGGCTTTCTCAAATATCTAAGTGTCAAAGGCCATGACCTTTGATCCTTTTGTGAGCCTTGATGTATGGTATATCGTCTGCGCATCTGAGAATGCTATCTCTCCTGAGATTTGGAAAAATTTACCCTCGGCCTGGCACACACTTGCGCTCTGCATGCAACTCTACACTATCTGCATGCAACTCTGCACTATCTCTTCTGAGCTTCTCGAGCTTTCTCATCTATGTCTTCCCAAAAGACTTCTGGTGCCCACCTAGCACATTCTACCTTTCTTGTCTTCTGGTCTCTCAAGTTTCGGTTCACTATTGTTCTTGCCTGTAAACATGCCATCGTCGCTATTTTTCTTGCCATCAATGACAAGCACACTCTGCCTGTAAACATGCCAACATACCTTATCATGTTATTTCATGTACTAGGTTTAGAACAACTGCAATGAGGTTTCCCTGTGAACCAAAATCAAATAGAGCATCTACTTTGTTATATTTATATAAATCTTGATATCTAACATCTTTGTCATCTCATTCTCCTCTTTGTGACGGAGGATACTTAGGTTCACCTCCTTCTACTCTATTGTGTATATTATATTTTTGTCATATCCAATGTACTAAGCTTGTGCATAGCCTCATCTATGGTCTTGGGATTAAATAGAATAACTTTCTTTCTTAGGTGACTATGAATACAACCTAGGTACTTGATCACCACATCCAGATCCCATGGATTTATTCCCAATTGAATGGCTTTCTTATGGAACTTTGTAGTGTAGTCATGTACACTCTATCCTTTCCTCTATTAATAGTAGTTCCAAAAACTTATATGGTCCCCTTCATGCTATAATCCAGATAGTGTAAAACTAGGACTTGATGAGGTCTTACCTCACACTTATTTATTAGTGGGTTTTCCCCTAACCTAAGTTCCTTGATATGTCTCTCCCACCAAGTATGTGCATGAAGTTCTAGCTTCAATATAGAAAAAAACTATTTTATGCTCCTCTCATACATTATCCACAAAGAAATATACTTCTAATTAGTGCAACCAATGATTCAATTTAAGTGCATGTAACTCGCCTTCACAGAGATTCATTTGGACCTTTGCTTCCATTTTAAACATGCATTGAGAAGATTGATTACTAGAGTTCCCTTTTTCAAGCTTTGATTCTTCCTTCCATTTCCTTGACTCCTCATGATATTCTAGTTTCTCATGAGATTTAGATTTCTCCTAAAAGGAATCAATATTCTTCTCAAGAGATCCCATGAGTAAAACCATACTCTCGGAAATATAAACTAATTGATCTTCTAACCTTACAAATATTATTTCTCCTTAATCTGTATTTCCTTGGATCTCTTCTTCAGTTTTTTAGGATTGTGACTACTTCTTACCCTTCTTATGTTGATCTTAAGACCCACAGGTTACAACTCTCTTGCATGTTTGGATTTCCTAAATTGGGTAAGCATATGTTATGTTCTAATTACCAAATTCCTAAACAAACCATCTCTGATACCAACATATGTAAACCTCCTTAGATATTCCTATGATTATCTCACCAAAACAAATCTACAATCTACATTGAATATAATGAAAAGATGCTTGATTGTGTGACTATATTTTATCTTTTTTGTTCTTGGAAATGAAAATAAAACACACCAAAAAGATTATTTAACTACTATGACATTAAATAGATATACAATAGAAAAGACACACAATTGGACACAAAATTTTCCCTAGAAACCTGATACAAGAAACAAGCAATCAATGTAGGATTATACCTTCCATTTGCTTATACTATGGAGATTACAACACGTGCTACAATGATATCCAAGCTTACTACAAAATTGTGAGAAAATATGGAATTATACTATCCTCTCTAACATGATCCTATCTCTTTTCTATTTTAGTGTCTCCTCCACACTCCTTTTCATATTATGGAATTTTCGATGGCTAGTGAAAAAGTGATCCCTTTTCCTCCTTCTACTAGGTTTTTGATAGCTAGATTTAGGGTTAAGTCTAGGTTTTAGAAACCCTTGTGAACCCTCCATGACACTTATAGAAATCTATATTGGAATTTTTACGCATTATTAACTCTCAATTTTTTGAATGGAAAGCTAACATGGTCACCATTTAGACCTATGGGGAATATTTAATACTAGGTTTTTGATAGCTAGATTTAGAGTTAAGTCTAGGTTTTAGAAACCCTTGTGAAGCCTCCATGACGCTTATAGAACTCTACATTGGATTTTCATGCATTATTAACTCTTGAGTTTTTGAATGGAAAGCTAACATGGTCACCATTTGGACCTATGGGGAATATTTAGACCATTACCTTGTGGGAGCCATCACTGTCACATATGAACTTCATTTTATGAAAATGAACCATCGTTAGAAAGAGATAAACCAATAGAATGAAAAGTGTAGTCAAGGACCTATTCCATGGTATTAGTGCCCCTAAAATTCCATTTATTTGTTCCTGAAATGAATAGTTTACTATTTTGTTCCATTAGTGTACTTTTTAGGTTCCAACCCAAACTAGCCCAAACCAATACCAAATATATTATTTCATTCCCTACATCATTAATGAAGTCATATTGTAACTATATGAAACATGATAAACATATGAGGAGGACAAACGTCATTGGTTGTACACCTCAAGAAGGGTCAACATTAAAGATTCAACCCCCCCCCCACACAATTTTGAATATTTGAAAGGTGGAAACCCTTGATACTTCCTTTCATAGGATAATGCTATTAATATGTTGGTTTTCTAATATTTATGGACAAAAATATTTTTATGGGAGAAAATATTAAGAGTTGAAAGAAAATCAGGAGAAGACGTAGAAGGTGTGGGGATTGGGGGATTAGTCCATTACATTTTGGATTTGATATTGTAATTGATAAGGTACTTGTTTTGTATGTAAAATAATAATATGAAATATCATAAATCGAACTATAGTTTTAAACCAACATGTTAAAGTACCTTTCTTGTCCCTATCCCTCTAGTCATGGGACACTATGGTTAGGCTTGATTTAATGTGCCTCATCTTGATCTTTTTTTCTTATTTTTATTGACAATGGCGACTCTTAACACTGGTATTTGGCTTGCATGTACCAAACTGTGATATCTTTGGAATGCATTCACTAGTGGTCCTTTTGAATGGATGATCTTGATTTATCTTAGAACTTTGGAATTCAACATTTTTCTTGCTTAAATTGACTTATGTTAAATTTCCCTTAAAAAGATCTTGGTTGGGTTGAAAGAAGGCTAATACTTGCACTATTCCCAATGATGAGGTCATACTTAGCCATGATCACATCACCTTTGTGATAAACTTTTATTGAACGTGGCATGTTTAAGGCATTTATTTCTCAAATTTTACTAGGACATTGGAGAAATTCTTCATGAAACAACCTTAGGATGAACCCTAAACCTATAAAAGGGCCACTTTACACATTCTTATGTATATTTGTTAGACAAAGTACCAAGTTTATGCTTCTTTGATTCTTGGTTCCTCTCTTCATGGTGTCTCCCATTTGCACCTTCACTTCTAATTGCCCAATTTGTTTCTTTCTTCTTACAATAGAATCTCCTTTCTTCCCTCCCCATAATATTTGCATGTATTGATTTTATGTGGGTTCAATGCATTTGCTTTCATTGAATAATCAAGTAGATTAGAAATTTTATATATTTCTTAGTGAGTCAAATCTAGGGTTTGGACATTTGTAGAGTAGGGAAAGGGTTTTTTATTCTCTTCTTCACAGGTTTGATTAGAGCTAGCTAGTCCTCCTCTTATTTCTACTCTAGGCCAATGATCAAGCTTGGAAGATTCTTTAAGGAGTGCATTACATATTCTTCTTTTTCCCTTCGCTCTCAAATCCCTACTTTAGAATATTATTTATTTCTTGTATGATTGATAGAGTGAAACCCTTATGTTTGTATTATTTGTCACTAGTATACCAATATTCTAGTGTGGTATTATTTAATACAACTCATACCAAAATTCCAATCAACAAAAAGGCGACTCCACTAGGGAGGAACTCTTGTCCATTTGGATATCTTCCTTAGATTCACTTTAGAGGTTTATTTGGTTTGAGCTGCTCTCTCGTTTTCTATCAGTAGACTATGTCTATGTAATATCCGTGGCATCTCATGACTATGAACACATTCCTTATTTTTATTTTTCTTAATGTTTCTAGATTTACACGTCTATTTGTCCTATCTTGCACATCCACATAGTTTCCTAAGCAAATGTGTGCACTCACATTGCAAAACCTATCCAACCCATGTGGGTTTGTTTATTTGAATTGTGTTCCCTACTTTAATTCTCTCTATGTAGTTTTTCTTCTTCTCACTTGTTTCTAGTGCACTAATATTTCCACGGGACATTTTCTTTCTAGTTTTGCATTTTTAGGTCGATAATTGATTTTTTTCAGTGATTTTTTAATTTGATTTTTAGAGCAGATTTGTATCTTATTTCCTTTGTTTCTTCATGTTTCTAAGATTTGTAGTATAAAAAGTAAGAGAAAAAAGAAGAAGAAATTGTCAAATTTTAAGAACTTTTCCTTTTAAGATTTTCATTTCAATCAATTGTTTCTACAATACATGCATCTCATGCCCTATTAAGCAATAAACCCTAAGATAGAACCACATAAGCACTTAGCAACACCTCACCTTCACGTAGCATGGCTAGTGTGTCAAGGAATACTAATCAAGGGAATCCTCCACAATAGAATCCCTTAGTGTCAGTTATGCAATCATGGCTACCATAACTCTTCTAGATTTTACTATAGGACATCTAGCTTGGTTATGTTAACTTGGTTCCATTTCTTTCTTTCCAACCCATATTTTTTTTCCTCCAACTAAATCTCAACTAGTAACTAGCAACCAACCAAGAAGAATAAGAAGAAGAAAAAAAAGTGGAACCAAAGGAAAGGGGAAAGAAATGAACTAGGAAATGAGGTCATCCTTGGTTGAACCTTTAAGTTTTAAAGCTGAACCATCTGATCATGGGTGATATAAGGTGATATCAGATTCCACCATAGAGAAAATCTAAGAACATGCCATGACATCTGTTAGCATAAGATTGGTTTATGCCTCAACTTTTCATAAGTCCTTCATTATTCATTTTGGCAAATGAGTATAATGGGGGGAAATTAAATTTATATTGGGTTATGCCCAATCTCCAAGTTCAAGAATTAATCGACATCTCAAGACAACACTAGCCAAAGACACAAGCATTGACAACACTCTCACAAGGTTCCCAGCATCAAAAGCACCCATGGATTTACGCTACCGAATTTCACGCAAACACACAGGCCACAGGCGAGCGCTACCTAAATTATGGCAGAAAACGAATTGTGCAGAGTTATTTTACCAGTTTTGAGTCACTAACTTGAAACTTGGATTATGAACAATTGAGAAGGTATTTTTGAAAATTGGAGGAGGTTTTTGTTCATAACATTCCAAATAACAAAAACCTCTCTCAGTTTTTCAAAATGTGGTATGGTTTGAGAGATATTAGACATAAAAGTGGCGCTACCAACTGTTTTACAGCGACGCTACCTAATTTCCTGTAAAGGTCACGGTTTTGATATTCGCATTGTTGGGAGGTTGCCACCTGTCAAGGAGGATTTGAATGGCTTCTCAAGGATCAGTTAAATGTCAATGGACACCTGTACCTAAGATTTAGCTCCATCAAATGACTCATGCACGAGGTGGAAACAATTTATTAATGACTTCCAACAAATTCCTGAAAATTAGCAGTTTGTTGGATTTTTGTCTCTTTGATTGTTGCCACCTATCTCCAAGGCTTAGAATCCAATGGAGGAGATGGGATTCGACCTCCTAAGTTTATTTGGATGCTATTTTCTATTTAAGGAAGGAGAGATCTCTTGGAGAAGGCGTTGGAGTGATAGGAAAAAGACTATTACTATTTTGTAAATTCCCAGACTCTGTATATCTGGATGGAGGATTCTTGTGTAGTCAAAGATCAGCTTGTGCTCTTCTCTTTGTCCATTCTCTTTGTATTCTTTCTCTAATGGAATATTGATTGATAAAGGATTTATCAACATCTTTGTTAACAAAGTTATGTGTTGGATGATTTACTGTGTATTTTGTGAAGCATCTCTTCTTGGAGAAAACTTTTATTTCTTGATTAGAAGGATTCTAATTAATGAAATTTCAGCCATATGAATGTGTCAATCAAGCGTGATGTGAAATTGATTGTTCAATTGATGTTTTCTTGCATTTTCTTCTATCCATCTTTCAAATATGTGCCGGTTGGAGATTATGATAACCCTTTTTGCTGGAATATATTCTTTGGAATTTTGTATATTAGATCAAGCTTTGAACCTTATCAGTTTGATCCATTTTTTTAAATATAATCACTCATCCAACTCTAAACATTCTGATGGGTACTGGGCTTACACTTACAGCAGTCTAAGTGTGACTCTCAGTGCTAACAACATCAATACAAACTAGGTGAACCTGAGTGGGAACTTATTATGAAGTGTGAGATCTACACTAAGTACCAAGATTAAAATACTCCACCAAAGGCATGTACATCTTGTGATACCTATAGAAAATGGTTAGTGTATTCAAAGGGCCAAGATATACATCAAACGACTAAAGTTAAGAGAGTGGGCTTGGGAGCTATTGACCTTCCATTCTAAAGGATCCTTGTGGGAATATGGTGGTGAAGAAACCCAAGGTTCCATGAAGGATTCTAGAAATAGAGAGAGACTGAAGAAATATATGTAATTTGAAGCTTGTTTTGCTCAGTTACTGTTATCTCAAAATGAGAAAAGGTTCTCGAGACAAGGTAGAAATGCAAATTATTTAAAACCACGACCACCGTGGAGGAGAAAGTGAGTAGAGATTTCTCTGATGCATGATTTCGATGCACAGAGTGACCTCTATCATGCCAATGCATCACCGATGCAGGCACAGTTTCATGGAGTCGTCAGTTTATATGTTCCAAAGAAATGAATGATTGTCAATGTGAAGGGGATGTAATTACCATCGCAATTACCAAATGTATTCTCTGACGGATCTTCAAATTCGTCGCGAGTGAAGTTTGGGATGAAATGCAAGTAAAGAGTTGTATCAAACAACGCTCGAGTCAATTCTTTAATGGGCACAGAAATAATACATTAAGGACCTGTATGGCATCGAGTATTTGAAAACTGGAATGTGCCAAGCATTGGTCAAGAGGCTTACAGGATTTTGGAAAAAATAGACGTAACAACCTCGCCCAACGAATGGGTGTACTTATTATCCAAGATT
>ML791210.1:192592-225470 GCA_009831015.1 Picea engelmannii
CCTGAACAAAACATGTAAGTGCCAAAAGGCCTGTATGGACTTCTCTTGATAACTCCATCTAACTCCCTTGGAGAGTCAGGCCCATAGTTTGTTACTGTACAAGTATACTGCAGGACATTATTAAGAAGCGTCCTACAAGCATCCTGAATAAAAGAGTCAGGTACAGTTTTACTGTCATTAGCCATTATGCCTTGCCAATAAGGTAAAATAGCAATCAAGGGCTCAGCGATTGACTCAGCTGGTGCAAGGAGCATTCGAGGAACAATATCATGCTTGGAAACCACGTGACAGAAGTTGCCTGCCCAGTTTTCACGGCCAACTGCTTCAGCAAGTCCTACATCCCCCAATAAAGGACTTCCAAATGTTATACAAAAAGGAGAACTTTGCCTAAGCCTCTTTTCTAGTACCCATAGTGTGGCCAAAGTTGCAACTGCCCCTCCTAAGGAATGACCCACAAATATAATGGGTTTGAGCTTCCTTTGTTTTGAATCCGTATAAATCTGCATCTGTTTGGTCATGGAATACATCAACAAAATGTTACTATTTTCCTTTTCCAAAAATTTCATCTCTAATAACGAAACAAGCAATCACTCTTTTTATGAAACTTGAAAGATAAAATTAATTTACCTTTGCTTGGAAATCTGTATTCTCCATGATATGTAGGAACAACTTGAGAGCCCCTTGATGGACGAGGGCTGGTTGATCATCATTACCCTTGAGGCAACCAGAGAAGAGCTTGTTGCCGGTTTGTATATTGCCCTCTCCATATTTGCTCCCTTTGACAATGAAACCTTCTATTTTATTAAATGAAGGGAAGGCAACATATGCGACGCCTTCATACTCATTCAGACTATAAGTATCTGAGTTGTTAGCAAGACGCGACTCTTCCCAAGCCTTGGACAGTAATCCGCATGAAACAAGGAAAGTTGCAATCTCCTGATCAACAGTGAACCTGCTGCACCAACGTTTCTGTAAATTAGCACTAATATTGAAGGAGGAGGTCAAATACAGGATTATTGGATCTGCCATTACTAGGCTGAAAAAAATCTCATCACTAATTACAGACCATACTATTATTGACCATAATCCCATTCAAAAGTACAAACTAAATGCATCATTTTATCACTTCATAAACACACAACAACTATAAAGAGGGTACTCCACTGAAAAATCCAATGTATTTACCTTGGATATCCTCCAACATACAGAATCTATGTTTAGACTGCTCAGTCAGAAGGGACATCAATCCTTCAAACCTTCCAAATGCTTACGAAAGAGAAATTTGAGAATGTTACATACTACATGCTTAATATGCACCAGCAGCTTGAATCGAACCCAATGAAATTAACACCAACATAAAGATAATTTTATACCCAAATATCCGATCCAAAGAAAAGCTCTATATTACCCACTGCAAAAATTCAAAATTTGCCCAAAAGGACAATAAATAAGAAGATTAAAATGCAATCTTCACCTTCTTAAAAAAAAATATATCCTAATCTTCACCTGCCACACAAAATAATTTCAAATCTGACATTGAAGCATTTATCAAAATGTAAAAAATGTAAACAAAACGATCGTATGTTGCACAAACGAAAATGATTTCCCAAGGTCATACTTACAGCGGGGTAGATAAGTTTGCTTCCATTTGATTCGCTATTGCTTCATAATGCCTTTGAAGTTTCTCTGTAATGCATTTTATAGGCAGGAAAAGCGGCGGTGCCAAAGCAGCTTCCCAGAAAATCAGAAAATCAATGGAATGAAGTTTGAGGAACACGGCAATGGGTCACTGAGGTGAGAGGAAACTGTGGTTGTCACTGTCAAACCTTGGTTTTCGTGGAACGATATGGTTGCCGTCCTGGAGGCATATCTATTCATTGCGGTCAATATCCACCCGCCGCATCATTCAATGTTGCGTAGCAGGGTGGGTATTGCTGCCCATCTATTCATAGCGATGTTTGAGCCAAGCGAATGTGTCACGAAACTCATTTCATTCATATAATTATTTTTAAAGAAATTTCCAAATTCTTTACCGCCTCTTTACGAGAGAATATATTTTTATGAAAGATACTTTGCGTGAAATGGAAAAAAGACGGGGTCAAGAAATTTGAAGATAGCGTCAGGAGTTAAAATTCTTTAATTATTTATTCGTGAACCATATTCACCCGACCGCCTTATTTCTTAGGGTGTGGTACAGTCTCAAAAATAATTAAATATAATTCACTAAGTATTTATTGAATGGTGATTTTTTTATGATCGTAGCTATCAACTTTGTATTAGACTCCACTCCCTTACACGCACAATTAGAGCTATGGGGCCCACGCATTCATTTTGGGGACGCTCATTTGGTTTTAGCGTAGTTTAAAAGTTCTGTATTTTTGTTGTTTTCCCGTGACTTATTTAGTTTGATTTTGCCCAAAAATCAAACGAAAAAAGTCACCTGAAAACCAAAAAAAAATAGAACTTGTAAACTAAGTATTAAAAGTAGAACGGAAAATTCAACGAAGAATGGTGATTGGATAAGCTTTGGTTTTATTATTCTAATAAAAAATTCAGCTTGTTGAAAGAGTATAATCATAAGAATAAAAAAAAAAAAAAGTAGTAATCTTTTTTTAGTTATTTTTCTGTTGGTGTAGTTTTAAATTTTCGACCAATCCAGAACTCTGATTGATTTTCTGAGCATTTGGGTTGGTTTAAAATGAGGAAAAACTCATGGGGTAAAGTTTGAAATGCATGGAACTATGATCCATGGAAAAAAACTCCTAGGGTAAGGTTCTGAAATGCATGGAACTTTGATCCATGCTAAATTCAAGCTACCCACCCCTGAAAATTTGGCAGGCCCATCCAAAACATTTAACATAAAACTAAGTAAAAAATAAAAATGTTCAATATGAAGGAAAAATTATTAAATAAAGGAAATGTTCAATGTCGATGTTAGTACATGAGAAAGCAATGTAAAGTGTTTGAAGTAAAAATATTTAGGATGAAACTTTGTAACAATAAGCAAAAACTTGAAATGTGAAGTAAAACTTAGTAAATGTTCAATATGGAGTAAACTTAGTAAATAGGTGAAGTGCTCAATGAAGAGGTTAGCATATGCAAGAAGCAATGTAAACAAGAGTTGCATGGCAACTTAGTCCCTGCCAAGTAAATTTGGAAATAGAGTGTACTTAGATGGGATCATTGAACTACTTAGAGTGTCCCAACAATTGTCAATTTACTATAAAACCATTGTCAATTTGCTATAATTATTATTTGTCTTTATTTAAAAAAATCAAAATCATTATTAAAAGGGAAAGATATACATATAAGTTGTCTATATCATTTTGTTTTTCATCTTTAACTATATTTTTACTAATTTATTTTCATTTAAAAAGAAATTCAAAACTACTATTAAAAAGAAATTACACATATGTCATCATACATAATTATATGTATATCATTTTGTATTAATCTAGTAGGAGTACACTTTGTATTAATGATAAGAAAAAAGCATAAATGCAATAATAATGAAATAAATGGATAGTAATAATGAGAGAACACATGGCATTTTTATTTTTTTTTCTTAATTTTTGATATAAAAATACTAGGTAATTATAACCAAATTTATTGAGATACAATAATAATGAAATAAATGGATAATAATAATGAGAGAACACATGGCATTTTTACATTTTTTCTTAATTTTTTATATAAAAGGTACTAGGTACTTATAACCAAGTTTATTAATTATGTAATTAATTTCAAATATTGAAATACGTGAAGGCAACAATAAGACTTGGAATATATCAACCAATAAGAAATGAGAAAAACAAATATTTTTATTATATCAAAAAATATATATTTGTTTTATTAAGTTAAACATTACACTACACACATAAATTTAAAATACAAGGCAAATTAATGTCAAATCAATAGCAAACTCATTGCTATATTCCCTTTGCAGAGACTAATAAGTGAAGTGTTCAATGGGGAGGTTAGCATATGCAGAAATCAATGTAAATAAGTGAAGTGTTCAATGGGGAGGTTATGATGCACGAATGCGAGAAGCAATGTAAAGTGCGTGGAGGCTAGGATGTGCGAGAAACAATGTAAATAAGTGAAGTGTTCAATGGGGAGGTTATGATGCACTCAAAACAATGTAAAGTGTTTGGAGTAATGTCAATGTTCATTAACTTTATCTACGACTAAGTATGAATCCTGAAACCAAATTAAATATATAGTTTACTAAATCAAAATTTGTTTTATATACTTAAAATTTGTAAGTTTTGAAATTTATTGTACAAGATAATACCCTTGTTTTTATATATATATAAAATATTTAATTTTACAATTAAACCTTATACATTTTTGGTTGTATATGTCATAGAAGTGGACACCGAGTAGCGATCACAAAAGTCAGAAATATAAGTTATAGAGTTTACTCTGAAAAATAGTCGATGTGTCTTGTCATGGTCTATGATTAAGTTGATGTTTTTGTGTTTGCAGTTGATTTCTATCTTAGTGGTTGACTATGCATTTGAAAAATAATATTAAGATCACAACATCTTTATTACAAGATGCGTGATAAGCACAAAACAATGTAAAATATGTGAAGGTTACGATGTGATGAAAGCAACGTAAAGTGTGTACATGTTAGGATGTGCGTGAAACAATGTAAAGTGTGTGCAGGTTAGGATGTGCATGAAACAGTGTAAAGTGTGTATGGTTTAGGTTTTGTGGGAAGAAAATGGGGTAGAGCTCCTTGCACAACATATGTTCCTTGTGCACAACATTGAAATTCACAATAGCATATAAAAAACGAGTTACTGGTATCACTGCTTCTTTCAGCAAAGCTCAAAAAATACAATGTGCAAAGCACTAAAGAGATGAAAGAGAGTGCAAAAGAAGAAGATTTCTCAAACTTCCAGCTTAATAGAATTTTTTTTTTTTAAAGAGAATAACGGAAAATAAGACAGTGTACAGGGATGTGTTCGTATACTGGACAATTTTCAATCAATATCGTTGATCTCTAAGGGTGTTTAAGTCTTGAAAACAACGGGAGCAGGATAAATACTCATACATTTTCTTAAGCAATTAAATGGACCAAGATAAATTTACATCATACACATATTTAAAAAAAAAAACTGAGAATGGAATAGATTTGTTAAGTAAACATTCACTGTGGGTTTAAGAACAACACACAAACAAATATTTACACACATAAATCTCACATAAGGAGAACATTATACTCACAAAGATCACATTTTTCATTAATGTACAATGATGATACATTAGTCTCACACTTCAATACATACATGAGACCTCATAATATAACATTAAGTTTCTTATAACAAGATGCCCAATATAGCATAACAATCTCCACAATATCTCCATGAATATCTACATAAATATCTATGTGATCTCCATCCCTAACTTCACTCATTGTCCTCATCTTTCATCATACATAGACTTCTGGAATAAGTTTACTTTCATGAATAATAATTCCATAAAATTATAAGTGTGAATTATTCCTTCATACTCCCCCCTAATGAATACTTATGATTCAATTTGGATGTCTTGAGTTGTCTTAATATTTTAGTCTTGTTGGCACAGGGGCAGACCTAGGGTTCAACGCTTAACATCGCACCAACAAAGCCCCGACTACAGGCCCTTTCAGAAACACCTGCGAAGTAGGTGAAGTCTCACCCGAGGTAGAAGCAGGGGGGGTTACATGACGCAGGTGTCTGTAACCAGACTGGGACAGGATTCTGTGATAAGAGCACTTCGCAGAATATTTTGTTAATGCTTAGGAAGTGAACATGCATTAGTTTATTAAACTCATTAACACCACAAAGCAAACTCAAAGACATATAAGCGCAGTTAATAACAAGTGATTATTTACCATGAGCACTTAGCACTGCGGGAGTTAAATCTAGCATTCATTTACCCTTAATCATAAGTAAAATACTTAAACAACAAATATATACTTATTACACATCATAATCAAAGCACTAAGCAAAAGCATAATAGGAAAGACACTGCACAAAACAAACCATGAGACACCAGATATACATGGTTCACCCCAGGGTGGGGCTACGTCTACAAACCACTTCGCCTCTTTATTATTTGCCAAAATCTTACATCCAGTCACTCCTGTGCACTAAGCCACAGAGTCGAACTTCGCATAAGACAGGAGATCTGTGCACTAAGCACTAGATCCTCTTTCTTTACCTTCCAAAACTAGGTCAAATGCACAGAGCCACAATCTCTATCACAACACTTAGCACCTTCTACAAAATCACAGTCGAGCACAAAGCCTCGACCACATACATTCCTTTGCACAAAACACTTTTGTTTCACACAAAACTACATGAATTGCTTCTACAATACATTCATCTTTATTTATACTTTACAAACCCTTATAATAAGGCCTAAACATGGGGAAAACCCATGGGCTGACATCCCATAAACATGTTTCAAAACTCTAGAGGACCCCTTACTGGGTCCACATAACCCTCGAAATAGGTGAGATTCGCAATCTCATCTCTGCCTGGCTGCTCCTACTTCGACCAACGTGTCGAAGTCCAAAAGTGGGCCAAAACTGACCAAAGTTTCCCCAAAACTTAGTTGAGGGCCAATAGGCCCCCAACACTCACCTGTGACTCGTCTCGAGTCATTCAGGTATGGACAATGTTGCTTCAAAATCCTTGATCTTAACTCAAGCTGCCTCGACTTGTTGCCTCGCCTAAGCCTCCTGCTGAGCGAGCTCCTGGACTGTCTGCTTTGTAACAGGCCCTTCCAGGCATTGTTCTACTGCTTCAACTACTTGATCTAACTGTGAACCATGGCTATCGATTTCCTCAAACACCTTGCAAGCTTCGTCCTGCATAGGTTGTAACTTATGTGTTACTTCCATCACCTTACCCTGGAGGACAGTGATCTGTTGTTGTACTGTGCGTTGCTCCTGAGATCTCTTCATCCTTTCTACTGCTGTGAGCAGCTTCATCTGTGCCTGCAATGAAAATGCTTGTTGTTGCGCCTCCTATAACTGAGCCTCTAGCTTCTTTAACTCTAGATCCTCGACAAGGCTTTCATATGTCTAGGCGCTTCTATCACTCAAGTGTTTACATGCCAAGGTGATGGATTTTATACTTGCTACTATGTTTTTGGTGGACTCCTCCCTCTGGTCACGCACCTTTTGCGGGGTGCTCAACACTGTTTCGGCCTCTAGTTCAGTTATCCTAGCCTGAAACTGCTAGAGGGTCTCTGTGAGCTTTGCTACTTGAGATTTGACAGGCTCTTGCTCCTCCTGTGCCAAGCCTGACATAGAGAACATGCTTTACCTATTGCTTCTTTGACCATAGCCTATTCTGCGAGCAACTGCGATTTTTCCTTTTGTAGCTGGCCTTCACCAGCTCTCTTTTCCTCCTGAAGCTCTGCTTTCTCGCTTTTATAGGCAGCTACATTGTCCTGCGTTGTTTGTAACTATACTAGGACTTCGTCTTTCTCCTTTTGCAAGGCTTATGTAGCCTTCTCCTTCTCTTCCTGAGATTTCTGGAACTGATCTTCTGTTTCATTAGCAAGCCTTCTTAGCTGGGCTACTCTTTCAGCGGTCATTTCTCTCTGTTCCTTTCTGTATGCCTTCAAACCTGCCTCCAATACTTAGACCTATCCTGGAGGTATTCCTTTAAGGTTAACCTCAACATCCAAGTTGGGGCTAGCCTGTACTGCTTCAGGGGTGGGAAACTTGATGCTATATTGGGGGAGGGTGATCCAAATCCCTGATTCACCCTACGGAGTTGGTTCGTCCTCCAACTCTATGGTATGTGATGAGAAAGGCGCAAACGGCATAGTAGGCACTGCGCGAACCAATCGAACAGCGTACTACACTTCCTTCAACTCCCTCTCAATCCTTTCATACAAATCCACCTATTTCTCTTCGTATTTCTGCAATATTTCTTCAGAGGTGTACTCCATAGCTTTGCGAACCAGACTAATGTCGTCATCAGTGAGAGTGGCTTCCAACTGTGGCTTATTGGCGCGTGTTTTATTCCTTGTTGAAGGTTTCTTCGGAGTAACTTTCCTCTTTTGTGGTGTCACTGTCTCAATAGGGGGATCTTCAGGTGGTGTAGCTTCTCCTTCTCCTTGCTCTTCTTCTCCTTCATCTCCTCCTCCTTGTCCTTCTACTTCATCTTCTCCTCCTCCCTGTCCTTCTGCTTCGTCTTCTCCTCCTCCTGGCGAGCCAGACCCATTATCTCCAAAAGTTTTCTCTTCATACTCTTCGTCACTCTCTATGTCATGGACTTCAACCTACTTTTTATGCTTATTCGTCCCACTGGACTGTCCGACATGATCAACTCACGTAACCATCTATTGGCAGCCCAACATATTTTTAACTTTTATATCAATTAAATGATCTATGTAGCTACCTAACTGGGGTCATACATTTTTTTGATCAATTTTCGAAATAACAATTGTAAGTTTTTGGTTTTCCTATTATTTTTTCATGCTTCGTTCATGACTGAAAGCATTAAAACTTACGATTGTGTTACCATTCTATTTGAAAAATTTATGAAAGGAAAAATGTCTCTACAGTTTATTAATGAAGCCTTGTTCCCTGTTGTGAAGACTATTCTTTTTGTTTCGATTCCTTGAATGTCAAGCATGCTTAGGGATTGTTAATTATGTCAACAAAAGACTTTTTGATTTGAGCATTGATTTGGTTTTTGTGTGTTTCTTGGTCATATGTTTCCTCATCACTAGGCTTTGATTTACAAGTTTCACTCTCCCAAACTTTATGATCGAACCCACTATGTTGCGCACTCATTTTTATTTTAATGCTCTGGTTGTGGTTTGTACTTTATGAGAGGTGGCAATACGATTACAGTCAGCCCATCATTTCGAAGCTTGGTCTTGATATTTACAACACCCCTCGCATTCATTTCAAACAATGCCTGTCTTTTCGTTATGTATTTTCTCCTCATACGCCATAGACTGTTGATGGTTTTCGGGCTCGGGGTATAGCTCTGGTCTGCTCTTACAAACACTCCATACGCACTGCGTTTGGGTGATTGCCCGTTGATTCACCATGGCTCCTGTTGTTAGAGTCGAACCTAATGACACTCAGACTTTGCTCCTATGCAACGATGGCAGAAAGGATCTCGAGGGTAAAGGTTGGCTTGTTTTCCTTGAAAATTTCTAGGGTTTCAACCTATAGACTGCTCAGGAATTCACTCTCTCATTTGATGGATGTAGAGCTAAGGTGGGGTACATTCAACTTGAAGTCATAGATCTGAGCCAGGCAACAGGACTCCCTACGAGCAGTCAAAGGTGGTTCAAGAATGCTAAGGTAGAAGAGGTTCCATGGACTCTCTTCTTTACATCGCAGAAGATCAAAGGATGTGACAAAGGTATGCCAGTCTCCTTACTGAAAGCCCGATGGCACAGCCTGCTTGCAGTGTTGAAACAGTTTGTCACTTGTGAAGGCCGTTTTGGTCTTGTGTTTCTTTATCATCTGCGTCTGCTCATGATTTTCATAGGGTTTCCTTTAAACATGCCTTATTATCAGTGGAGGAGCCTTTACAAAATGGCTAAAATGTTTAAAAAGCAACGTTTGGATTCGAGTCTTTTCCACCACGGTTTAATAAGAATTATGCGTGTACATCAATTAAAATTGCAAAACGATGATTGTGATTCGTTTTTAACCAGAAATGGTTTCACTAACCCCAATGTTGGAGAGGTCGACAAGTCTGTGATTGAAGAAACCTTATTCTACCCTACAACGCCCCTCTCACCTGCCCAGGCCTATGTTATGGCCACCTACAACAAGCCTTTACCTGACCCAAAGGTTACTGAGTAGTCCCATGAGCAAGCTACACAGCCTAATGACTCTGTAAAAAATTCAAACAAACCTACAGACAAGAGGTCTAAAGGCGATGTTGATTTGAGTTTTAAAAATAAGAGAGTTGGAAGGTTAATTTCGAGGAAGCTCCAAAACAAGTTGAACCCTCATGTAAGCTCGATCAAGATGATCGAGATCCATGAGAGTTCAGATTCTGAAATTGATAGATTTCTCACTGAAGAAGACCCTCTTTCGTTCCAACCACACCTCGATCATCCTTACAACTTCGTGGACAATCTACCGCCTTGTCTGAAACATAGTGAAGGGTTCCCTGGTATTAAGTTGGGTAATAAATCTACAGTCCATGTTGGAGATGCTTCGGTTCACAATCATGGTTATTCCCAAGGGACCGTCACACAATCGAAGTGTGAAGTCTGCCTATTATGGATTGATAAATACTACATCGATATACCTATCCTACAGTCACAGATTAAAGTTCTCACTGATCAGGCCAGTGCCTTAACACATGAAAATCATAGGTTCGAGTCTGTCATTCAAAGAAAAGGAAAATGTATGAAGACTACAGGGAATGTGATATTAAAAAACGTTGAGACTGCAACAACAATAATAAATTCTGAGATCATCTGATATGATTTGATTTTACAGTTTGAGGTATGATTTATTTTATCTTAAAATAACTTTATTTATTAAATAAATTAGATTGTTTTATTCAATCAATAAATTGGATTTCATTACTAAAATAACTAGCTACAGAATTAGCAGATTCTATAGCCAGTTGTTATAATTCAAAATTTGCAAATTAATGGTTAAATATATATCTAAGTCTCTCTATTGTTTCTTTTATTTTCAGGATATCTAGGAGTTCATAGTTACCAAGTGATCTGAAACATTTTTGAGACCTGTTAGCCATATCTATGATACATTTTTGTATAAACTCAAACCAACTTTTTTAAGCTTTAGAAGATTTAGTATGATATGGGGGGTTATATCCCCCTTTTATTTTTGTAATCAATATCTGATCTCATGGGATGAGACAGTTACCTTTCTGAAGGCTTAAAAAACTCATTATTTTTTGTAATCACATCATCTTGGCCTCGGGCGAATTGTGGACATCTTATACACGAATTTGGACAGAATACATGTTTACATTTCTGCTTTAGCTATTTGTAAATATTGTTGTTGTATATTGTTTGTTTATCTTGATAATTGGATAATTATTGATAGTTTTCGTCTTCATAGATTATAATGTCGTCGAGATAATTTCTTTCATACATTCCACAATTTCATGCTTCAGTTATATGAAAATAGTGACTAATTGTTCAATTCAAATATTAAGGTTTATCTTAATCTTGTTGAATGATTAAAAACAATTTATTACTATAGGATTTATCTTATGTATAATTGCTTGCAGTCACAAATATCATAGTTATTATTTGCATCCTGTCGTTCTATTATTAAAATCCAATAGTCAATATATTGTCTGGTATTTATTCCAAACAGCGTGAAAGTACACTGTAGATTTATCTTGTGGACAGAGTAAATGGACGATTCATGATCATACAGACGTTGGATGCATGCTCTTCAAGTCATTAATAGGTTAGTTCGTTCATTTTATTTGTTTGTTCGTTTTAGAAACTCTTATATGTGGTCTGGTTTTCGTTGTCTACATATTCTGTTTCCATAGTATTTTGATATTTAATCGTATAGATGCATAGAGATAAAAAGCAAACCAAAAAGAAATAGTTCATTTTGCTTTCTTTACATCAAAAGAGTCATTTTTACATTGATTTTTGTGAGTTCAGATTAAAACTCATAAATTCTATAACATGTATATTAATTAGACAAACAACTCTGTGTCTAAATATTATTTAAAATAAATTGCATATTTATATGTACATATATATATATATATCAGTGATTAGTAATTAGTGAGTTATCTTGTTTCTTTTATTTATTTATTTGTTTCTTTTAGGACTTTAGATTGGCCAACAGAACCATTAAACCCGTCAGAGTGAGTCAATCCAAACGGCTTGGGTTAATTATACAATCCCGGACCGGACACGCTTTTCCAGTTGACGAGCGGTCATTTTTGTCCGTTAACAAATGGCGCTAGAAGGAGGGCCTGAACACTATTGATGGCACGTGGAGGTCGCAAGACTCCTCCCCCACCTACCCGATCACCTATAGTAAAAAGAAGTCGTTCTGACGACAATATTACTTCTCAAACAACAACCACATCAAACGAAAATCCACAGATTACCATTGAACCAGTAACACCAAACCCCCCAAGGTCCGACGTACAAGAAATTGTTCGTCAATCACTTATAAGGACACACAGTGCTTTGGTCTGTATCAGACAACTAGGTCGGCCATTGAATCAATCACTAGACTTATCTGATATTAGGGAGAAACTTGAAGGCACTGGTCTTACCCTAAACCCTACGGATCTAGATCATACCCTCACTCCAGAACCAGGAGGATCCGGTATCCCACCATCACCACCTCCTTCATCTCCTTCTTCTTCTTCAGGAGAAGAGTCATCCGACGAAGATAGTTCTTCATCTCAACCTTCGACACCACCCACGCCTATGGAAAATCCGAATAATCCCGCTAGACCTTGGCTCGATCAAGATGCAGTGGCCATACCTAGACCCCAACATCCTTTGCCTAAACATCCAGAGAAATGGCTCCCTAAATTCGACCCAGATTCCAAGTAGATCATTGAGGATCATATTAAAAAATTCATGTTAGCCATTAGACTCCAAAGCGTAGAACACAAAGACGTAATATGTAGACTTTTTCTGTACACATTTGAAGGCAATGCCTCTACTTGGTATTTTTCCCAACAACCCCGCATCATTGTATCTTGGGATAGATTCGAATCTTGTTTTCTTGAGAAATTCGGAGAAGACAAGTCTCCGAAAGTCTTAGTCATGGAACTCTCTAGTTTAAAGATGAACCCCAAGGAAAAAATAAAAGACTTTAATCAAAGGTTTCTAACATTAAAGAATCGAATCCCCACTGATTCAATGTCTGCTGAAAATCTTATCGTCGCATACTACATGAAAGCCCTACACCAAAACATAGCAATGTGGGTAAAAAGGTCTAAGAAAACAACATTATTGGAAGCCTTCGAGGAGGCTAGCCAAATTGAGAAAGATATTCTCAGCCTAAAGGACAATATCTGTAACGAGATAGAGATTACCTCATATTTCAAGAAAAATATATAAATTCTTCCTAGACCTCCCCAAACCAAAACTCAATCAGATGGTTCAGATCTTGAAAGTTTACACAAGGTCGTTCAGAAGTTGTCAAATCAAGTTATAGATTTAAGGAGATCAGCTGAAGAAGCTTCTTCAAGCAAAGGGTCTTACAAATCCGCTTTTAGAAAGTCTTTTCCCACAAACCGTCCTAATTCAAATTCTGAAGGCCTAAATCTTGAAAGCGTACAATATGTTATTCAGACAATCTGGAAGCACATGATAACTTTACTCCTCCCGAGATTTCTGAAGAAGTGGCTGAACAAGAAATAGTGGAAGAAGACGAACCCACTCCCAACATCTTCGGGATTTTTTCGGATAGTATCTTTCAAGCCAATTTCGAAACGGTGCATCCTTCCAATACCAGAAGCAAAACAACAAATAAATCCCCGTCTGAAATTAGAACTAATGTACCTCAAAAACAGTCTAAACCAATTGAAACTAAACATAATTCAACAACTCCAAGTTTAGAATATGATTTGATCGAGTATCTCAAAAAACTTAGAGCTAATATTTTTGTTTATGAATTATTGAAATTTCCTTTTCTTCTGCAAAAAATGCTTTAGAATATTGCAAAAAACAGCAAAAACAACAATCTGAATAGCAATAAATTGGCAGAAAACAACCTTAAAACACCTCAAAAGGTCTCTGTTAAAACAACATTAGAATCCTCTGATAAAAGAGACCTTGCTGTAAAAAGCATAACAAATGTAGATAAAATAGTTCCAGGGGCTGTGACTAAAAACTAGCAAACTTCTACTGTTAATACTCGCAGAAATGTCCCACTCTTTTTGTTGACTTTTGAAATTTTCAATATGAATGTACATAATTGTATGGTAGATTATGGTGCATCATCAAACGTAATGCCTTGGTCTATCTGCAAAAAAATCAATGCTGAAGTTCAACCTTCCAGTCTGAAAATTATCCATCTTG
Organism: Picea engelmannii; assembly: GCA_009831015.1. NCBI lineage: Eukaryota > Viridiplantae > Streptophyta > Pinopsida > Pinales > Pinaceae > Picea > Picea engelmannii. The sequence continues at coordinate 206,630 of ML791210.1, forward strand.
ATCGGACCAGTGTTAAGGTAATAGGTGAATTAAAAAATGTACTTATCAGATTATCATCTAATCTTAAAGTCCACCAGATTATTGATATTATTGTCATTGATATCCCTGAAGTATATGGATTATTTTTAAGTATGGATTGGTCCGAACAACTACATGATTACTTTGCGATAAATTGGTCTCACTTATGGCTGCCAGAGAATGGAAAGCCTAACAGAATCAAGATCAATCGTGAGCGTTATCTCAAGATTACGGTAACTGATTTAAATGATCATAATGAACCATTCACTGCTTCCGCCAATTCACTCGAAATGCAGGGGATGAACACTTTTTTCGACAATTTCATGGCTGAAACTTCTACCATTACTGACCCGGAACAACAGTCCGAACTCATGACATGTACACAGTCAACAACCCTCTCTAAGGTTTCATATACAGCTGATGAAAATCATATCTGGTCTGTTTACTTCGATGGATCTAAATCTAAGGAAGGAGTCGGCGCAAGATGTGTGCTCATTGATCCAGTAGGTAACAAAACTTTGATCGCTTGCTGGCTAGAATTTGAATGCACAAACAATACCGCCGAATACGAGACACTTCTGCAAGGTCTCAGAAAGACACTAGATTTGAGAGTTCAAAATTTAATAGTCTTTGGTGATTTAGAAATTGTGGTCAGACAGGTAAGAAAATCCATTGATTGCCTATCTCCACACTTGAAAAACTATCAAACTGAGGTATGGAATCTAATGAACAATTTTTTTGCGTTTAACATTAATTCTATTCCAAGATTGAATAATTATGAGGCTGACTTGTTGGCTAATGTCGCTTCTAAACTGTTTTCCACAGAAGGCCTTTCTCTGAACACATTTTCCATCGAATTGTTGTTCAAACCATCCGTCCCAAACAACATCACTAATTGGAGAATTTTTTATGACGATCAACAAAACATCATTTTTCTGCACATGGAAGATACTTTCCAAGGTGCAGTTATTGATGAAGGCACCCATGACGAAGATCTCTACAATTTTATAGTAATATCGGATCCAAGATCTCCGGAATCAATGTAAGATCTGGTAAATTCTATCCCAAAATCTGTGGTAAGATTAGTAAAGTTTTATGATTTGCATGATAAATTCAGAAAATCAGTGAATTGTAAAATGAATAGTTCTTCCCTGACTCATGAAAAGGTGAACCTAGGAACTAAAGATAACCCACACTGCATCAATTTGGGAATGGGATGTTCTGAGCAAGAAAAGTCAGCATTTATTAAGTTGTTTAAGGAATTTAAGAATGTCTTTTCTTGGACATATGATGATCTAAAAACCTTTGACCCTAACATCTTACAACACATTATTCCCATGAAACCTCATACTCAACCTTTTCAACAGAAGTTAAGAAAGATGCACCCAAAACTTGAACCAATGGTTAAGAAAGAACTAAACAAACTTTTGAATGCTAAGATAATCTTCCTGGTAAGACATACACAATGGGTCTCTAATCTTGTCCCTGTAAGGAAGAAAAGTGGTGAAATCCGACTATGTGTCGATTTCTGAAATTTAAAATGAGCATCTGATAAAGACAACTTCCCTGTTCCTCCCATGGAACAGATTCTCCAACAGGTATTTGGTTCTGAAAGATTATCTCTACTGGATGGTTTTTCAGGGTATAACCAAGTCCTCATGTCTCCCCCAGACTAGCTGAAAACCACTTTCCGTACTCCATGGGGTACCTATGCTTATAGAAAGATGCCCTTCGGTCTTATAAATGCTGGTGCCACTTTTCAGAGAGCGATGGATATTGCTTTCCGTGATCTTATCAATCAATATGTAGTAGTCTATCTAGATGATGTCATTGTCTTCTCAAAGAATAAAAGGGATCATTTAGCTCATCTAAGATCTGTTCTACAACGATGTCGTAAGTACGACATCTCTTTAAATCCCAAAAAATCTGTCTTTGCAGTAGAACAAGGCAAGCTGCTCGAATTCATTATATCCAATGAAGGGATGATCATTGACCCTAAGAGGACTCAAGTCATTTCAAACCCCCCCCCTCTTCCAAAAATTCCATGCAATCTTTCTTAGGTCAGATAAATTTTGTTAGAAGGTTCGTCCCAAGTTTTTCAGAAATGGTCAAACCATTACAAAACTTAATAAAAAATGATGTGCAATACCATTGGGGACCTCTAGAAAGTCAAGCTTTTGACTCAATAAAAAAGGCCATAGTAGAGGCTCCATCCCTAATGAGCCCTGACTTTTCGCGAGATTTCACTCTCTACACATTTGCCTCTGATTGGTCTTATGCCATTATGCTAACCCAAAAGAATGCTGGAAACAACAAAGTTCCTATTGCCTTTATGAGCTCAGCCTTTAAAGGAGCAGAGCTTAATTACTCAACAGTAGATCAACATGCTTATGTTGTTTTTAAAACAGTAAAACACTTCCGATCTTATCTACTGAAATCTAGGACGAAAGTCATTGTCCCTTACCCTACTGTCAGAAATTTGTTAGTACAAAAAGAACTGGGTGAAAAAAGGAAAAATTGGGTCACATCCTTACAAGAATATGACCTCGAGATCACTCCAACACAAATTGTTAGAGGCCAAGGTTTATGTAAATTAGTTGCAAGGATGATTTTAGGGATGGAAAATTATTTTACAATGTAGAAACCTTGGCGAATCTTACTAATCCTTCATATGCCAAATATAAATGTTTGGCAATATTTTTGTAAAAATATTCAAATTTCTAAGGATTTTATAAAGTTTTTATAAAATTTTGACGATTTTTAAGGTAAAATAATTTTATCCTATAGAATTAGGCTGAATAATTTTTAAAATAGTGAATCTCGTTTTTGGAAAAACCATAGAAAATTAGCCCATGAGCGAAATTTAGCCCCTAAAATCATCCCTGATTAGTTGTTGATTCAGCTATAGAACACCAAAATCAAATTGATTTTTTATTTGAAGATCAACATAATCAAAATCAAATCTATTGTGTACAAAATCTTACTAGTCCTTGGTATGATGACATCAAGTTTTATCTAATACACGGATCATCTCCCCATCACCTTGATCCAAAAAAGAGGAGAACGTTGAGATTAAAATCTGCTTCTTTTCAGGTGGTGAATGGTAGATTGTTTCGCTAAAATTTTGATGGAATACTTATGCGTTGCCTGGAAAAAGATGAAGCAGATAAAGTCTTGTTAGAATTACATGCAGGAGAAGTTGGTGGGCATTTTGGTGGAGACACCACTGCCCACCAAGTACTAAGGGCAGGGTATTACTAGCCTACTCTTTTTAAAGATGCCGATGCGTTATGCCGCAAGTGTGTAATCTGTCAAAAGGTTCTGGACAAGTACAAAAGTCAGCATTCCCGCTGCAACCTGTCTCTGTAGATTTCCCTTTTCAGTAATGAGGCCTTGACATTATAGGCCCAATTAACCCCACATCATCGTAGCAACATAAATACATAATTACAACGACAGACTATTTCACCAGATGGTCCGAGGCTGCACCATTAAAAGTGATAAACACTAACTAGGTAATATCCTTCCTTAATTCAAACATTATCACTCGTTTCGATATTCCTGAATGTCTAGTGTTCGATAATGCTTCCTATTTTTTGTCTCTCGAAATGAGTGTTTTTGCTTTAGAAAACGGAATAAAACTAAAGTATTATGCTAGCTATTACCCCCAAGCCAGCTACTACCCCCAAGGAAATGGTTTGGCGGAATCGACCAATAAAAACCTGATCAAGATCATCAAGAGAACGGTCTCCGAAAACCACAAAAACTGGCATAATGCACTATTCAATGCAATCTGGGCTGATAGGGTAACTCCAAAAATTGTTGTTGGTAATTCCCCCTTTTTTCTCGTTTATGGTAGGGAAGCAATTCTTCCACCGCATGTTCTTCTTCCATCTCTGCAGTTATCGCAGAAAGTTCAGGAAGAAGACTATCCTCCTTTGGAGAGTTGGATCAATGCTTTACTGAAGTTAGAAGAAGTAAGGGCGCAAGCGAAATGAAAACTGGATCAACATCAACTTACTGTCAAAAGCTGGTTCGATTCAAATTCTGCCTCAGATAGGAATTTTGAGGTAGGTGAACTTGTCCTTAAGTGGGACAAACCTCATGAGGGGAAAGGCAAACACACTAAGTTCCAAAAACTGTGGTTGGGACCGTTCTTAATTGCTGAAAAACTAGGTCCCAGTTCTTTCCGCCTGGAGAATTTAGAGGGACAGCCAGACACCTTCCCGGTGAATGTCCAAGCTCTCAAAAGGTATTTTACCTGACAACTCTCCGATACACCTTTTGTACATATTTTTCTGTTTTGATTTTTTTGCTTTCCGTTTTCTTTTCTAGTGTGTTTTTATTTTTGTTTATTGGCCTTTTTGAGTCAAACATGTCTGTATTACAGTCTAGTTCAGAAAAAGAGAACGTAATGCTTCATCTCGAAATAAATGTCAAAGGCTGTCAGAGCATCAATTGTTGTCTTTCTCTGAAATTGTAGGCTAGTTAAAGATGATATTTTGTTTGAAAGTCGATTTCTCGGTTTCAATTTGCACTTGAAAGTATTCACGATTATCTTAAAAAAAAAAATCTCTTTACGCTGTCCCTACTATTTAAGAAAGCAACTCAACAATGTCTCCCTGTCTTCGAAAATTAGTTTTATTAATGAACTATTTTCAGATCTTGATGAAGGATTAGCTGGAAAAATTTAAGGCCTGAGAAATATTAAGTTGTATTAAAAAACTAGAATTTTCAGCGTCACCNAGCAACTCAACAATGTCTCCCTGTCTTCGAAAATTAGTTTTATTAATGAACTATTTTCAGATCTTGATGAAGGATTAGCTGGAAAAATTTAAGGCCTGAGAAATATTAAGTTGTATTAAAAAACTAGAATTTTCAGCGTCACCTCGCTCTGTTGAATATCTTTAAAACTATATCAGAATGTGAATAATTTCTCAGAGAGCTATGGGAAGTGTTTGTAAACCCGTCGGGACACTGAACGGGTCTGCTAGCAACAGGTAAATGCATGCATTATGCCAAGACAACTTCGTCGAGGCACTGAACAGGCCCGCTGACAGTGAAGCAATGTCAGGTAAAAGAAAATTCTCAGGTATAAATCTTGTTTTTTTTTTCCATAAGCATCCTTCATTCGGATTTGAAATTTCTTGGACAGGATACAGACGTTAGAGTGGGTTAATTGACATCTCTGTCGAGGCTATGGACACCTGCTGGCAGCAGTGGCCCTATCAACAGTATTGGAGACATTTACTTAAACGTCGTGGCTTTCTTTTGTGAAGTTTGTCGCCCGATTTTGTTCTTTTTAACGAAATATATCTTAAACGGGTCTATGTCATGATTATTAAAGAAGTTCAAATAACCTTTCAGTTGTTCTTCGATTTGAAATCTTTCAGATTTCTCTAACCTGAACTCGTCCGTATTACAGAGATAACTGCTTCTCCCAGCATGTCGCCATTGTTGGCAGCCCAACATATTTTTAACTTTTTATATCAATTAAATGATCTATGTAGCTGCCTAACTGGGGTCATACATTTTTCTGAGCAATTTTTGACATAAAAATTGTAAGTTTTCTGTTTTCCTATTGTTTTTTCATGCTTCGTTCATGACTGAAAGCATGAAAACGAAGCATTAAAACTTACAATTATGTTACCATTCTATTTGAAATTTTTATGAAAGGCAAAATGTCTCTACAGTTTATTAATGAAGTCGTGTTCCCTTCTATGAAGACTATTCTCTTTGTTTCGATTCCTTGAATGTCAAGCATGCTTAGGGATTGTTAATTATATCAACAAAAAACCTTTTGATTTGAGCATTGATTTGGTTTTTGTGTGTTTCTTGGTCATATGTCTCCTCATCACTAAGCTTTGATTTACAAGTTTCACTCTCCCAAACTTTATGATCGAACCCATTATGCTGCGCACTCATTTTTATTTTAATGCTCTGGTCGTGGTTTGTAATTTATGAGAGGTGGCAATACAATTACAGTCAACCCATCATTTCAAAGCTTGAGCTTTGCAACACCCCTCGCATTCATTTCAAACAATGCTTGTCTTTTCGTTATGTATTTTCTCCTCATACGCCATAGACTGTTGATGGTTTTGGGCTCGGGGTATAACTCTGGTCTGCTCGTACAAACCCTCCATACACACTGCGTTTGGATGATTGCTTGTTGATTCACCATGGTTTCTGTTGTTAGAGTCAAACCTAACGACACTCAAACCTTGCTCCTATGCGACGATTCCAGAGAGGATCTCGAGGGTAACGGTTGGCTCGTTTTCCTTGAAAAGTTCCAAGGTTTCAACCTACAGACTGCTCAAGAATTTGCTCTCTCATTCAATGGATGTAGAGCTAAGGTGGGGGACATTCAACTTGAAGTCACAGAAGACATTTTGAGCCAGGCAACAAGACTCCCTGCGAGCAGTCAAAGGTGGTTCAAGAATGCTAAGGTAGAAGAGGTTCCATTGACTCTCTTCTTTACATCGCAAAAGATCAAAGGATGTGACAAAGATACGTCAATCTCCTTACTGAAAGCCTAATGGCACGGTCTGCTTGCAGTGTTGAAACAGTTTGTCACTTGTGAAGGCCGTTTTGGTCTTGTGTTTCTTTATCATCTGCATCTGCTCATGATTTTCATATGGTTTCCTTTAAACATGCCTTATTATCTGTGAAGGAGCCTTTACAAAATGGCTTAAAGGTTTAAAAACAAATGTTTGGATTCGAGTCTTTTCCACCACAGTTTAATATGAATTATGCTTGTACATCAATTAAAATTGCAAAACGATGATTGGGATTCATTTTTAACCTGAAATGGTTTCACTAACCCCAATGTTGGAGAGGTCGACAAGCCTTTGATTGAAGAAACCTTAGTCTACCCTACAACGCCCCTCTCACCTACCCAATCCTGTGTTATGACCACCTACAACAAGCCTTTACCCGACCCAAAGGTTATTGAGCAGTCCCATGAGCAAGCTACACAGCTTAATGAATTTGTCAAAAATTCAAACAAACCTACAGGCAAGAGGTCTAAAGGCGATGTTGATTTGAGTTTTAAAAATAAGAGAGATGGAAGGTTAATTTCGAGGAAGCTCTGAAACAAGTCGAACCCTCATGTGAGCTCGATCAAGATGATCGAGATCCATGAGAGTTCGGATTCCGAAATTGATAGATTTCTCGTTGAAGAAGACCCTCTTTCGTTCCAATGACACCTCGATTAGCCTTACAACTTCGTGGACAATCTACCGCCTTGTCTGAAACATAGTGAAGGATTCCCTGGTATTAAGTTGAGTAATAAATCTACAGTCCATGTTGGAGATGCTCTGGTTCACAATCATGGTTATTCCCAAGGGACCGTCGCACAGTTGAAGTGTGAAGTCTACCTATTCTAGATTGATAAATACTACACCGATATACCTATCCTACAGTCACAGATTAAATCTCACTGATCAGGTCGGTGCCTTAATAAATGAAAATCATAGGCTCGAGTCTGTCATTCAAAGAAAAGGAAAACATATGAAGACTATAGGGAATGTGATATTAAAAAACGTTGACACTGCAACAACAATAATAAATTATGAGATCATCTGATATGATTTGATTTTACAGTTTGAGGTATGATTTCTTTTATCTTAAAATAGCGTTATTTATTAAATAAATTAGATTGTTTTATTCATTCAATAAATTGGATTTCATTACTAAAATAACTAGCTATAGAATCAACAGATTCTGTAGCCAGTTGTTATAATTCAAAATTTGTAAATTAATGGTTAAATATATATCTAAGTCTCTCTATTGTTTCTTTTCTTTTCAGGATATCTAGGAGTTCATGGTTACCAAGTGATCTGAAGCATTTTTGAGGCCTATTAGCCATATCTATGATACATTTTTGTATAAACTCAAACAAACTTTTTTTAGCTTTAGAAGATTTAGTATGATCTGGGTGGTTATATCCCCCTTTTATTTTTGTAATCAATATATGATCTCATGGGATGAGACAGTTACCTTTCTGAAGGCTTAAAAAACTCATTATATTTTGTAATCACATCATCTTGGTCTGGGGCAAATTGTGGATAGCTTATACACGAATTTAGACAGAATACATGTTTACATTTCTGCTTTAGCTATTTGTAAATATTGTTGTTGTCTATTGTTTGTTTATCTTGATAATTCTATAATTATTGATAGCTTTCGTCTTTATAGATTATCATGTCGTCGAGATAATTTCTTTCATACATTCCACAATTTGATGCTTCAATTATATGAAAAGTGTGACTGATTGTTCAATTCAAATATTAAGGTTTATCTTAATCTTGTTGAATGATTAAAAACAATTTATTACTGTCGGATTTATCTTATGTATAATTGCTTGTAGTCACAAATATCGTAGTTATTATTTGCATCCTGTCGTTCTATTATTAAAATCCAGTAGTCAATATACTGTCTGGCATTTATTCCATACAACGTGAAAGTACACTGCAGATTTATCTTGTGGACAGACTGAATGGACGATTCATGATCATACAGATGTCGGATGCATGCTCTTTAAGTCATTAATAGGTTAGTTTGTTCCTTTTATTTGTTTGTTCGTTTTAGAAACTCTTATATGTGGTCTGGTTTTCGCTATCTACATATTCTGTTTCCATAGTATTTTGATATTTAATCTTATAGATGCATAGAGATAAAAAACAAACCAAAAATAAATAGTTCATTTTGTTTTCTTTACATCAAAAGAGCCATTTTTACATTGATTTTTGTGAGTTCAGATTAAAACTCATAAATTGTATAACATGTATATTAATTAGACAAACAACTCCGTGTGTAAATATTATTTAAAATAAGTTGTATATTTATATGTACATATATATATCAATGATTAGTAATTAGTGAGTTATCTTGTTTCTTTTATTTATTTATTTGTTTCTTTTAGGACTTTAGATTGGCCAATGGAACCATTAAACCCGTCAGAGTGAGTCAATCCAAACGGCTTGGGTTAATTAGACAACCCCGGACCGGACACACTCTTCCAGTTGACGAGCGGTTATTTTCGCCCGTTAACACCATTGGGCTTCCTATAGTGTCAATGTCAAATAACTCTGCATCGGTGACATGTATAAGAAATTATTTTGGCCATTGCTTTATAATCTGTTCCATATCTTCATCCGAGAGATTATAGTATGACTACAAGCTTTCCTGGAACTCATCTCTTTGTGCAGTGATGTACATGAAGTGGAGATTAGCGCAAAACTTCGCTATGGGTCGGTACTAATGCAAGGTACGCGATGTCATATGAGGGAATGCCTCAATGGTGAATTTCAACTGTTGATAAGTGAAACACAACATTAGATTGCCACTGCTTCGTCATGTCATTGGTATAACAAAGGGTGGAAAACTGAGTGGCCAGGGGCTCCGTAGGTTTGATCTCTGGGAAAGTAGCTCCTTCAAGCATCTGCCAAGCCACAAATGCGATCAGGATGATCAACCAACTGTATTGAAACTAATATCCTAAGTCCTGGGCTTTGTGGCAATATTTTTATAGCTCGTTGATGAGGTAGTTCACCAAGTTCATTGCATGCCCTCCACACACTTTCCTGCAAGGTCCACCACGAACCCGGGGACCTGTGTGGGGTGGTTCTTCCTCACTAGCTTGCCATCTAAGAGTTGACAAGCAAGGAGCACTGTGCCATCCTGTATGGAGGCTACCTTGTAGCCTCACTTCCCTTTTTCTACCTCTCCATAGGCTTCTTTGATGCGTTGTGCTAATGAACAGTCTGAGGTCTTCCCTGGATAGAACTGTTGTGGGTCAGGACCCTTCAAACTTAAACCTGTGATCCGGTGGATCAACACTAGATCCACAATAATTCTTATTTCAAGCTATAGATATCGGCCATGATAGCACGACAGAAGGAGTTTAACGCAAGCGTTAACCTCCCGGTGGTGGCCAAAATGCAGAATCTTCATCACGTTCAATATGGTTGACTACACCAACCCCTTGATCCATGGCTGGGAGACGAGGTGAGGTTTCTTTCCAGTTTTCTTCGTTAAGTAACGGTGAAGAGCATCATATTTACTGCATCGGTTTCTTCAGTCTTCTTCAACTGCATCGATTTCTTCAGTTTTCGTTGTCTTCCTGAGTTGTATTTGAGTTAATCATCTGAACTGCATAATCTTCATATCAAGGATTTATTTATCTTACCCTTGATCTTCCGATGGGTTTTCTATGGATTACTCTTTAACCATTACATCATACCTAGGGTTTTTCTCGACTCACCTTTAACCATTACAAAATTGAACTGGTTTCGTCTTATCATGAACCATTCATTACATTAGGTGGTTTTGGTTGAACACAAACCTGTATCCATCGTTACAAAGTGGTTTTTGGTTTACCACGAACCAATACAAAAATACATGACTCAAAGAAGTGACTCAATAAACTGACAAGTCTTTCTTAAACATGTTTAACCAACTTTAATGACAACTCACCTTTGGAGGACCAACTAACTCATGAACTTTGTATGGGAGATATTGTTGTAATTTGAAGACTTAACCCTATAAAATCCTTTGAACATAAACAAAACATTTTGCTCGTTAGTACTGTATTCATCCTGGAAAATCAATGAGGATGACTGAAGTTATAAGGTCAAGAGTGGGCAAGTTAGTGACTGAAAATGAGCTTCTAGAGCCCCTGAAACAGTTGGGGTCAAATTATCCTAAGGCAGATGGAAGAAAAAACAAGAAGATCCATGTCCTTGTGCGCATAAAGAAAAAACTAAGTCGTCAGTGCTTTTCGTAGTCCAAAAGGAGCTTGTCATAGTTAAAAAAGGGCTTATCATGCATCAAAAGACCCTAAGCGCCAATAAAACAAGGGATTATCATGAGACCGTGGCCTAAAAGTGCAACATTTCGGGGGGGTTTTCGTACCTTGAGAGATGGACGACTCAGATCTGCATCGCGCACCCAACATTCCAAATCAATGGTTGTTGGAGTTCCCTCGTCAGAGTTCCCCTGATGGCCTAACCCTGACCACTGCGAATGGGCACCTCTGAAGGACTGTCCAGATTCGTTTTCAAACCTCTTTTATAGGCGATCGATCAATGACCTAGATCTCATGGTGTCATTAGTCATGCCCCCCGAGAAGATCGGAGGTCTGAATTCGATATTGAGTGTTAAAGCCTCCCAACCAAGGGTCACATCAACATGTCAGCGAAGTACTGTCAGATCTAACCAACGACTGCCACGTGGATACATGGAACCCACCAAAGGTGCCCCAAAAGCATATAAATATAGGTGACACATGTCATGTCTCCTTGCCACATCAACATCAGCCTAAGCGAGTGAAGGGTTCCCACGTACCCAAAGATGAAATCAACATGACGATCTTCTTCCTTTGGTGATTTTTGGTTCTTAGTTGAGCCAGATCGACGACCCTAATGCATGTTTTGACCTCCCTGAGTAGCTCTAGATCGACGGTCGAGATGCGGTTTCAGATTCCCCTCTTTGGAGTCACATTTGGATCTAAGCCTCAAGCACTCCGAAGAGGCTCCATGATTAACAATTCATATCTTCTTAAACCCCTTTCAAGCGAGATTGATCAATGACCCAGATATGCCCTTAAGTATCAAAGCCTCTTGACCAAGCGTCATGTTAGCCTGCCAAAAGATCACTGTTAGAGCCAATCAACAACTGCCATGTGGACAAGTGGAACCCACCACATACACATGTGAAAATATTAAATCTAGGTGACACGTGTCCATCTCCCATGCCACGTCAGTATCATCATGGGAAAATAGCAAGTCGCCACGTGTACAGGATAGCGTCAGTATGAAGATTTTACCTTAGCCGTTTTTATGCTCGAGGTCGGCTAAGATCGACGGATCTTGTGCTTTCCTAGTTCTTCTAATGGATCAAAGGTCATCATAGTTCTTTATTCAGAGTCCCTTTCAAGCTTGATCCTCCAAGCACTCTAAATGGGCACCTACGATGGACAGTCCAGATCCATTCAGACCCCTTTCAAGCAGTACAAACGGTCCAGATTCTTCCCTAGGCATTGAAGCATCCCGACCAAGTGTACATCATGCCTGCTAGCGAAGCATTGCATGGGCCAATCAGTGATTGCCATGTGGACAAGTGAAACCCATCACATGCATAGGTCAACACACCAAAAATGGGTGATGTGTGTCATGTTCAACTTCCATGTCAACTCCAGAATGGGCCAGTGAAATGTTGCCACGTGTCCAAGCTAGCGTGAGCTTGTAGATATTTTCCTTGGACAAATTTTTGTTTTCGACCATGGAAATATCCACGACTCAGATTTCATTGTGCGCCCACTACTAGATCGACGATCGAGATGCAGTTTTAGAGTCCCCTCTTCAAAGTCACATTTACAACCCAGACCCCGACTACTCTAAATGGGCACCCCGATGGGCAGATCAGATTCGATCTTACCCGCAACTCCAGATCGACAAACGTCGAAGTTCTTTCGTCGTCATGTTTATTTAGGCTCGACCCTTGAGCACTCTAATAGATGATCCTTCAATCAATGGTCATGATCGCCTGTCAAAGATATATCTGATGGTTGTTGTGTTACACTTTTTGCAAACCCCAATAGCTCTAATGGGAGCACCTCTGATTGATGATTGAGATTACTTTTCGAAACTAATCTGACGACTACTGAGTCATGCGATCTGTGTAGTTGAGATTTTGAAATCTTGCAACAAAGGAAAGTGATTACAAAGATCTCTTCAGGAACCAAGCACGATGAATATTTTGGCTGGCTTGTTTCCAGTTTCCCCACGATCTTTCTCTATAACATATTTTTACCCAGTGAAGGTAAATAAAATCTTACCAGGGTCAAATCACTCAAGAATCAAGAAGTAGTAAATCATTTCAAGAAGTGGTAAAATATTTCAAGAACCAGTTTGAGGACATGAGCGAGAATGATAATAGGAAAAGAAGGTGCCCATTGTTAGGGTCGACACTTTGGAGAATTGAAGAGTTACTTATAACTAAAGATGTTTGACTAGATACTTTATGTACAATCAGGTGATAAATGCAGTAGGAAACAAAGATTCACCCATTGCGTTTATGTTTCAATCTATAACTCATTCCTAAAAAAATTGTGTTCTTGTAAATCATATCCTATCATTTTTTCTTTTCTTGTATCAAATATGATTTATAAAAGGTTAGATAATAGATTATACCATATGTTCAATGTTACTGCATCATGTGTAATCATGAAGTAGAAGTGATTTTCTTTGAATGAATGGCCATTTATCATCCGTTCTTTCTGCATTTGAATGATATGTTGAGAATACCTCCTTGAGTTTGAGTGTATGAAGGTTTTAATTGTTTGATGCATATGTTTATTGATCTATTTACATTTGTAAGAGTTGTTGAATTTTTCATTGCTCAACATGCTATTCATTTCACCTAGACTACATGATTCATTCTTTGCAGTGCCCTGTATGTTTATTTTGTTCTTTCCTTTGATTCAACATTTCATCTCCTTTTTAATCTTGACCATCTAAAATAGTCATGGACAAATGCCTTTGATAGTTGAGAGCATTTTTCAGCTGACTTGAGAACTGTTTGAGGTCTTTTAGTTTTAAGAGAGAGAGAGAGAGAGAGAGAGAGAGAGAGAGAGAGAGAGAGAGGGAAAAACTTCCCAAACATTGCACAATTATTTTACTGTAAATCTGGCCTTAAGACTCATCTTGAGTCTTGGCCCCTAGGGTGCCTCGACATCATTCCATCAACATTCTGGAACATTTCGATCGATAACCTCTAAAATGGCGTCATTGTCAGGGAACATAAGTTGAAGAAATATTCCCTGAGATACGACATTGTAAGATCTAAGACTTGACTGTGAACATACCTCAGAAATTTGGCTATTAATATTTCACTTCGAAACTCCACAAAAGGACAACCTGGCCTCTACCAGAAGACATACTAGACCCACCTTGATCCAGATCAGGTCCCGATATATTCAGTTGGTGACCTGGAGGAACACTGAGAGCGTCAAACCTTATTTTTCTCAGGTAACCCTTACACATAAATTTCTCTTTATGTTGTTCATCAAATTGATGAAGCTGTAAGTCTGCTTGATATATCTGGAGACTCGCTTTCCACTCTAAAATATACACCAAAAACTTTGATAGATCTCCATAATTATCCTTTGGAATTTAGCCAAGAGATTAGTTCTTCCTATAGACCTTTGCTACAGGCCAAGGAAGTGGGGTGCATTTCTTGGTGGTCCATTAGTTTTATTTCAACCTTTGAGATCTCACACATAGGGAAACACTCTTCGCTTACATATCAAATTCATGCTTAGTTGATGCTACAAAAACCATTCGAAAACATATGACACTATCCTAACAACAATAACTCTACAAACTGAGATAATGTAGAGTGGAATCACTTGACACCAATTCAACCACCTCTGGACATGCTGAGTGCACCAACACGGCCCTTTTCACTTAGTTTTGACTGCAACATAAAGAGCTTGGAAGGAGCATAAAGGGATGCGTCAGTAACCAAAATTTAAATGCAGAGTTCCCAAAAGAATTCCTAGATGAGAAATGCACCCAGAATGATACATAAAAACTCTCCCTTGACTGCGCAAGAAGGAACCAACAACCAAAAAGATTGCAAATTTCCTAAAGGAATTTCCAAATGTGTAATGCATCCAAATTGATCCAGATAAACTCTTCCCTGAAGTAGGATTAACCAAATTTCGATAGAGGATATCTCCATTTTCCCACCTGGGAAATAAATCAATTCAAATGGTGATTGATTAAACACCCAAGGTGATATCCTCTTGTGTGAAGTACAACCCATATCCTTTTGTTGCGGGTGAATGAACATGGGCATTGCATGCGAGGTTACGATATTGTGATTCAATATGTATGCCTTCATTACTTTGTAGATTCCTTCAGAATTAAAAGGAGTAAGAGGATCAACACCCCAATAAAACAATTTAATGTTGCTTTTCATCATTTAATCAAGGTATTGGAACTCTTTTTTTATCCTAATTATTTCTCATCTTCCTTGTTCTAACCTACAAACTATATTTGCTTAGCTATCCGCCTTTCCATTCATTGATTAGATGACAAGATACTATTCAGCCTTATCATATCTTTCCACCTCTTTACTGATTGGAAGAATGGTTCTTTAAAGGGCACTTTGACTTTTCCCAGGACCTTTTCTCAAAGTTTTAATTATCATTTTTGGGTCTCTAATGGCAATTATTCTTTTATATTACCTTTCATCAATTAGTCTCAATCCCATAAACAAAGCGAGTGCTTTAGCCTGGTTATTTGTTGCCCTTCCTAGACCCCAACTAAAAGAATTTTCTTATTTTCCTTCGAGATCAACTATAATCCCTGCCGCTCCTCCCGACCCTAACAACCAACATCATTTTAAAAAATTAAACATATTGAAATATTACCATAACATTGTTTGACAATTTTGTTTAAAATTTCAAGTTGAGGATCACTTTTTTTATATCATCCACCAAAATTTTCTCACGTGACATAAGAATGTCCACTCCCACAGTTTTATCTTGTATTCTAGACATAAAAATTACCCATCCATTATTTGTTCGCCAACACAACTCTCCATGCTTTACTGTTTCAAAATAATACCCGTCAACATGAAAAATTAAAAAGAAAATACTTCTTTCATAATTGTTAGTCTTTCTCAAGCCCATATGCTAAAAAAAAGTATATTCCCTCTTATCATCCCATGTTGGGAAGATCTATCAAACATTGAGAACATGTACTACAAAAGAATAAAATTCAATTCTCTCTAGTCGTGCTATTGTAGTTTTTGATTGTCTCAACAAATCCCCCACTTGAAAATGTAAGCAAAATCCATTTCTTAATCCAATTCTCTCTATGACATTTATGTTTAGTGATTGTCTCAATAAATCCCCCGTGTAATTCCCCTAGGTTGATCCCCGTGTTGTAAATATTTATATGTATATATGTTTTTGTAGGTTGGTGATCCTATATGGTTGTTGGGTCAGAGTGTTTGTGTATATAGGTTTTGCATCGGAGTGCTTGTGTGATATTAAGTTAGTGTGCTTGTATGTTGAAAGTTTGGTGAGCCTAGTAATGCAAATTGTAATCACACTTTGATATATTAATACAATACATCACAACTATAGACCAAGTCAAACAAGAGAGTATGGGGGGCTAGGACTTCACGAGAGGGAAAAGGGGCTAAGGGTTTATGGAAAAAGGCTTAAGCCAAGGGAGATGAGCCAAGTATTATGTCATGTCCATCCTAAGTTCTCAAGTGGAGGGACAAGTTCCCAAGTGGTGGGGAAATGATTTCCTTGGTTGCCACTTGTCAAAAGAGAACATGCATATTTAAACTTTGGGTTTAGTGGAAAATTAGGGATTCCATCATTCTCATCTTTCATTCTTTCCATTTTTGATCTGGAGAATATTAGGTGTGAGCTAGTGAGCCACTGTGACCTTGTTACCTTATGAACCTTGAGAATCCTAAGTGGATTTGGGTGTACAAATTTCCTTACATTGCCTTGGGGAAGGATTAAACCCTGGAGAGAGAATTTTCTGGGATATGTTTCTGTGGGTGTGAGGCCTAGAGGGTGCTTGGAGACTCCTTATAGTAGTTGGAGTTCCTAAATACAAAAATATCTGAGACTTCTTGGTCAACCTATGTTGGATCCCTAGAAGGGAAGTGGGACAACCCAAGGGACTACCGACAGAGAAGGGGGTACACTTCCTTGGGTTGTGCAGGTTGATGGGGAATGAGACACTGTAGATTGGAATTGCTATTGGAGTTTGGTACCTTGGCCTAGCCATTGTTGTGTTGACTGTGAGACATACCTTAGTTGGCTTAGGTAACCTTTTCCCTGGTGGAGTCATAGCCCCATCTTAAGGATGACTTGATGTTGATAATGCTAGAACAACAATGTCTAGTTGATTAGGTGAAATGTCTGAAATCTATAGTTAGTTGGTGATTTCTTAAAAGATAAATGTTGTTTATGTTACGTTCTGTTTATACTTATTATATTATTATTATGCACATTTATATTTATGAATATTAATATGTGTTACAAATAAATTATACGTGGAATTATAAATTATTAGGACTTCATAAGTATGCAAGGTATAACTTGGAGTATTATAGCGACATAATTATGGCAAACGTTCTGTCTTTTGGTTTTTTTGGCCGGAATCCGGAGACGTAAATTTGGACAAAATCACTATTTTTTGTTGTTTAAATTGTATTTTTGAATGCATAAATGGATTCAGTGTGATGAAAAACCCATGGGACACCCGGATTATACAAAATTAGCCACTCAAATATGTAGATCCAACCATTAATCATCGGATTTCGGGCAAAAGCAAACGGAAAAAATTGTTGGAAAACCTTCAAAAATTAAAATAGAACGTTTAAACTACTGCCATAATTATTAGTATAATATAATTATTAGTATAATATTGGAGTATCATAGAGACATAATTATTAGTGATACTAGAATAACAACGAGTTAAGTAAAATATGTGAGATAGTATGAATTGCAATGACATATTCCATATGTGGAGAAACGAGTCTCGCGGGTGTGTTACACTCCACTTAGAAAATTAAAGCAAAACCACATTTCTTCCTTAACCATGAGGGCATTACATTAAATCAATGACGTTATTTTAAGAAAATGAAAGGAAATTACATTAAAAAACAAAAACAAGAAACCTAACTAGAACAAGGTTTTATTGGAAAGAGTATTCCAATGTCCATCCAATAATCAACAAATTCAACCCTTCCAACTTTCCGCTTCCATTATTTCATACAAAGTAGAAGTAGAACTCCATTCAGGGAATTGATTTTGACCAATTCATGAAGCTGGTTCCTTCCAAGAACACATCTGAGGAAATGTTGCAATCATTGATCATTCTTGTCACATAACCTTCAAACATTTGAAGACTCTCTAACTTTTGGTGTTGATCTTGTTTGAGACTTTCCAACTCTTCCAGAGCCTCTCCCCGAGTAAGGGATGCAAGCTTTGTGTGACCTTTCTGACCTCTTGAACCGCGAGTGTTTTCTTTCTCTTCCTCCATTTCTGAAGAACTTTATGACAAGTGGGTCTTCCATGTAAAAGGTTGTTTCCATTACCCTTTGACATGCAATAATAATGTGCAATATCTAGAGGCTCTACAAGTATTCTATAGGCAGTGCCAATGTTTATCCACTTGTTTTGGGATTGGAAATCACTTGGCAACTCATGCCTCTCCCGCATTTCAATAATCTTATCCCAGAACTCAGCAAGCCTTACCCTGCACAAATTAGCATCGACATCCTTATGTTTCCTGAAGGGATCATAATATGTGAAGGAATCATAATATGTGATTCCATCTTCCTTCTCACAATTCTCTCTATACCACTCAAGCTCTGCCATAATACATTGTTTCTCGCTTAATTCAATTGCTAGCTTAGCAACGTTTGTGTTATGCTTGTTTTCAACATCTCTTGCTATTTGTAGCCAAATCTGTGCATCATCATTCTGCACAAAGTTGAATTCGCTGTTTCAGAAAATAAAATTCAGAAAGTAGATAAAAGTTAATGTCACGTTATAATTTAATATGAAACTATTACACAATAGAAACTATCAGAACATTCAGACAAGCTAAGAGGATATCTTTTTTTTTTCTTATCAAACACACAAGGAAATTATCATTGCACAAAGATCCAAAGGTTAAAGTAAAATAAATATAACTTTCTTGTAAACACTAGTAGTTAATCAGATTGCAATCTCTTTGCACCTGGAGATAACATGCCAGATTGGGGAGATGTTGATATA
>ML791210.1:246111-258511 GCA_009831015.1 Picea engelmannii
GGCCCACATGACTTTTGGCGCTTCATCTCCTAGGGTTAGGTTTTTGGATGTCTAGGGTTTTTGACATTCCTGTTTATTGTAAAAGGCCTTCAGAGCCTCATTGTAACCAACCTTCTTGTGAATAAGCACAATCATCACATCTCTTTTCATAGATAAGCCGCCACCATTCTAGCAAGCTTGTTTTTCGTTGCGTTTTACAGTTTCAACTTATTTCCTTATTTAATAGAAAACCAATTTTACTATATCTTTGTTATTCTGTATTAAGCATATGTTAATAATCTGTAGTCATTTCATTCTACTCATAAAATCTGGATCAGTGGTATCAGAGTGGTCTTCTCCTTGTCGTCTTAATGCATGTCCCCAACGAGGTTAGAGTACAAAGAGTTGGGTCTCGAGCTTGTTTCTCTTGAGGACAAAATCTCTCGCACGCCCAAGCAACCTCTCATGGCAGGAGAAAAGAAAGATGATGGGATAGGAAATCCTTTCAAAATGTTGCTTCAGGAAGCCCTCATGCAATAGAGGAACGAGATAATGGATAGTTTTTCGCAGATCCTTTCGCGGCTACCAACAAGCGACGCATCTTCTTTGAACGGAGGTGCCACCCCCTTCAAGGTACAAATAAACTTCGATATTCTTGTATTTGAAGGTCAGATAGAGGCAAATGTTGTAGATAAGTGGCTGAATCTACTAGAAGGGTATTTTTCTATCCATAACTTTTCGAATAGAGAAAAGATTACTTTTGCGCTCCTCAAAGTCATTCCCCATGTCAAAGATTGGTGGGAAACTTTCTATGAGCAAAAGGAAATAGAGGAACCCTCATTATTTACAGTCACGACCACCTGGGGATCCTTCAGGGATGCTATTAAGGAACAATACTACTTTGTCAGAAGTTATGACAACTTGTAAACCAAATGGACGACACTGTGGCAAGAAAGAGACCAAGCAGTGCCATAGTCCACAAATATCTTCCATACCTTGTGCACCAAGCTCGGTATCAAATATTCATAGCGAAATCTAGTGCTCAAGTATCGCGGTGCTTTGCATAGATACATCCAGGTCAAAATGGAATTTTTGAACATCGCATCCTTGGGCACGGCCTACTGATATGCCATCAAAATCGAGCAGAATCTCAAACAAAAGACGTGGCAATTTTGGGTTGGGAACCCCTCACAGCAAAAGCCAGGAAAGGGCAGCCCCAACCCACATAACAAAGGATAGAGAAAATATGGATAGTATTAGGACAACTAGGCCAAGCCGTAAGCAAAGAAGGACACCAGAAAGACAAAGAAAGATATTGGGAAGTGGTGTGACTTCCATAAGATCCCTTGGCATAACACTGCTGACTATCGCTCAAAGAAGTTGTTGGTGGCCGAAGTAAAAGCCTATGAATCAGATGCGGGTTCTGACTATGAGTCAGAACTAGAAAGGGGAAGACGGATCATTGATGCGGAACCGAGTGCCACTGTTACTACCACCAAGCTACAGCCTAGTGAACCAGAAGAGCAAGAAGAAGGAGAGTCCCTCTTCCATTCACAGATGTGGGTAAAAATCACCCCATTGTACTTCATCATTGATAGCAGTAGCCAGAAGAACCTCATCTTAGCAGAGGTCATTAAGAGGTTGGCCTTGCCAACAATGCCACACTCACAACCCTAAACCATTGGATGGCTTCACCAAGGAAGCGATCTCTGCGTCAGCCAATAGTGTCGATTGTCGTACGACATCAATCCCTTCAAAGATGAGGTATTGTGTGATGTTGATCCTCTCGAAGTTTGTGATGTTCTTTTGGGCCAACCTTATTTATGGAAATGTCATACTGTATATGAGTCTAGGCCTCGTAGTGTTATTATTACTTTGAACAGGAAATTGTACAGGATACCCGAGGCAGTCCCACCTAGTGCTATTTCCTTGATCTCTGCTAAGAAATGCAGGAAGATCATCTCTCAGACAAGAAAGTTTTTCTTCTTTGTGATTTTCTCTCAAAATGAGCGAAAGATCACAACCACATCCAGGGTCTCGGGGGCCGACCTCTCCACACAGCAGAAGCAAGTAGATAAGGTCGTGGAAGAATACTTGGATATCTTCTCCTCACCTACAGAGGTACCTCTGCACTGTCAGGTCAAGCAACCCATCGATCTGACCCTCGACGCACCGCTGTCCAATGGGCTAATCTATCACTGCTTTCTGTTAGAGAAGGAGGAGATCAGGCGAAAGATCCAAGAACTACTCCACAAAGGGAACATCCATCCCAACTCATCACCTTGCGGGATCCCAATCGTGATGGTACAAAAGAAAGATGGAACCTGATGACTCTGCATTGATTATCAGGTTCTGAATAAAAACATAGTCAGAAACTGGTACCCGATTCCCCGAATCGACGACCTCCTTGATCAAATCATGGGGGCCAAATACTTCAGTAAGATTGATCTAAAGTTTGGCTACCACCAGGTCCCGATAGAACAAACAGATGTATGGAAGACCGCCTTCAATTCAAAGGAAGGCCTTTTTGAATGGTTGGTCATGCCCTTTGGTTTGACAAATGCTCCAACCACTTTCATGAGGATGATGGACGATATCCTATGACCATTCACCAATACTTTTTTAGTGGTGTATCTGGATGACATTCTCATTTACAACAAGACTTGGGCAGAACACTTGCAGCATATTCAACAGGTTTTGCACACCCTATGGCAACACAATCTATACTCCAACTTGAAAAAATGCTCCTTCGGCATGGACAAGGTCCATTACCTGGTCTACATCATTGATAAACATGGCATACATGTGGATCCAACCAAGATCCAAGTCATCTGCGACTAGCCATCCCTAACCACACTCACTGAGCTTTGGAGCTTCTTGGGCCTTGCCAATTTCTACCGCAGGTTCATGTTGGGATTCTCCCATATTGCATGAGCCCTGAGCCAAATAACCAGGGGTGGTGGTAAGGAGAAATTTGTGTGGGGCCAGTCCCAACAACAAGTGTTCGATGATTTGAAGCATCATTTGTGCTCAGCCCCAGTACTTTCACTACGAGACATGCAGCAGCCCTTTGAGATCAAGAGCGATGCTTCAGACTATGCTGTGGGCGCCGTTCTCACTCAGCACAGCCACCCCGTGGACTATCATAGTGAGACACTATCAGATGCTGTCCATAAGTACCCTACTTATGACAAATAAATGTACTCCATTGTGAAAGCCTGCTGAAAGTGGAGACATTACATTCTTGGGAAGGAGACAGTCATCCACAATGATCATAAGCCACTGCAGATCATGCAGACACAAGGAAAATTGCAGAATATTCACCATCAAAAGTGGTCCACATACTTGCAGCAATTCCACCTCAACATCAAGTATAAAATAGGAAGCACCAACCACATTGTTGATTACCTCAACAGACCACCAATTGCGACACTCACCATGGTGCTAGACTCTTGTGACCATGCGACCTCTGGATGGCCCCAACTCTATGAGACAGATCCGGACCTTGCCACCACCTACCAAATGTCTAGTGCAAACGCAATTGTCGATAATTTCCATCTTCAGGATGGGTTGTTGTGTCGTTTGGGCCATATCTGTGTTCCATCAAGCAAGTGAGCGAAGTTGATATGGGAATCCCACTACAGTCGGGTGGAAGGACACTTCGACGTCAAAAAGACAATGACGATGCTACAAAAACAATTCTACTAGCCGAAACTTCAACATGAGGTGAACAAGTATATCATTTCATGCACTACCTGCGCTATTTCCAAACAGACCACTAAGAAACAAGGCATGTACACCCCTCTTCCTACTCTTGACAAGCCATGGGAATCCATCTCAATGGACTACATGTTGGGCCTCCCGTCCACCAAGCAGGGAAATGACTATGTTTTTGTGGTTGTTGATTGCTTTTCTAAGATGGCGATTCTGGTTGTCTACAAGAAGAGAATCACAACAGAGGTCACTACCAAGCTCTTCTTTGAACGAGTCTGGGTACATTTTGGAAACCCACAAACCATTGTCTCAGATCAGGACAGTCGATTTCTTAGCACATTCTGGTTGAGCCTCTGGTCACTACTGGACACCAAGCTCACCAAATCCACAACCTTCCACCCCTAGACAAATGGCCAAACCGAGGTCATAAATTGAATGATTGTGCATATCCTGCGCATGTATAATTCCAAGCACCCTCGCACATGGGATGAGAGCCTTCCCTATGTCCAACATAGCTACAACCAAGCCTTGGATAGCTCAACCGGCCACAACCACTTTCAGGTGGGATTGAGATTCCAACCATTGGGTCCCATAGATGTTGCACTTACCTTTGCGGTCACCTCGATTGACTCTTCTCCTGATCCAACTGAAGCTGACAAATCCACCCGTTTCATTGAGTGGATCCAGCACATCCGCCAACAGGTTCAGGATATCCTATAGAAGTTCAATGACAAGTACAAGCAACACCATGATCAACATTGGGTGCCACATAAGTTTCAGGTGGGCGACAAAATTTGGTTGCACTTACAAAACGAATGCCTTACAGGACCCAATTAGAAGCTTCACCCACTCTGTTATGGGTCATACACCATCACCAAGGCTATGGGGGATAATTCTTTTGAGCTCAACATTCCTCCTTTCCTTGGCCTGCACCCAGTGTTCAACGTGGATCTCCTTTGGCCTTATTTCCCACCATTATTGGACACCTCATAAGTAGTCGAACATCCGACACCAACATATTTCTAGTGATCATATTGTGGACACACAGATCAAGGTCACTCGACAGCAAAGGATCTAGCTGTATCGAGTCGTCAAAGCAGGGCAACTCTTGCACCAAAGCAAGTGGCTCACCCGAAGCCAAATTCAGCAGAAATTTCCTCATCTGATGGGGGAAATCAACGCAATGGAGACCATTTCTTCCTAAGGATGGAGGATTGATCCAGGTGGATATCGATGGCCACCCACCTTCTCCAACTGGCTCAAAACATTTTTTTGTTAATTTTGGTAATTTACTATTTTTAGCAGTTTTTCGGGTCCTGAACTTCCAGAGTTGTTTTGAGGCCCTAAAAAATGTTTTTTGGGAAAACGGGGAGCAACATGAAATTTTATTCAATGTTTCTCACACAAAATTTGTATTCCTTGGATATATTTTTCTAACGAGGTATTGAGCGCGTCAAACGGAGATCGTATGCAAAAGTTACGACCCCCGGAAGTTGATGTACTGACTTACCCAAATTCGGCCCACATGACTTTTGGCGATTCATCTCATAGGGTTAGGTTTTTGGATGTCTAGGGTTTTTGACATTCCTATTTATTGTAAAAGGCCTTTAGAGCCTCATTGTAACGAATCGTCTTGCAAATGAGCGCAGCCGTCACATCTCTTCTCAGAGATAAGCCGCCACCATTCTAGTAAGCTTGTTTTTCGCTACATTTTACAGTTTCAATTTATTTCCTTATTTAATAGAAAATCAGTTTTACTGTATCTATGTTATTCTGTATTAAACATCTATTAATAATCTGTAGTCATTTCGTTCTGCTCATAAAATCCGGATCATATTTACACTTGTGTCCCGGAAAATATTTGTCATCAAAGTTATAACAAAGGCCTTTGAGTTGGCGTTCGATCATTTTGGCCTTGGTCAATTTTTGGATCTTTAGTGGAGTAGAAGGAGGAGTGGGATTTACTGGTTTAGTGCGAGGAATAAAGGAGGGTTTCCGGTTTTGGGAAGAGACAACCTGTTGTGCTTCCTTAGCTCATTTAGTATCCTCCACCCAAATCCGAGGCCAAGCCATGAGGACATGGGCATGAATCTCATCCTTGAGGCCACTAATAAAACATTCTTGGAAAAAAGCATCAGACATGCCCTCTGTACGAAAATCCAGTCCCTCAAAATAATTTATAAAGTCTTCCATCGTGCCATATTGTTTCAACTTTGTCAAACGGACTAAATGGTTGGTGTCAGTGTCAAAGCGTTCATAAAGATCTACCACAAAGTGTGTCCAAGCAACATACCCTTGAAGGGCAGTTTTTCTTCATTGCCACCATTGCCAACATTCTTGATCTAGATGGATAACACCATACCGGAGTTTGGCCAAGTCATCTGTAATTTCGTACAAAGAGAAATAATGTTCCATTTGAGTTACCCAACCTGTGGGATCCGAGCCATCAAATTTGGTCACATCCACCCATGAAAGGCATAGGTCACGCTGAAAGTGATGGGGCTGAAATATATGGGACTAAAAATTATGGTAATGAGAGGAAGTTTCAGCTTCAGTATGCAAAGGTGGGTCAGATAAAGGGGGATATACATGGATATGCAGCTTGGTGCAGATCATCGAAGCGACATATTCAAGATGGGTATTCATGTCTTGTTTGAGGTCTTCTTTGAGTTCTGCGATTGAGGCGACGATGGAGGAATGAATGTTTTTATTGATGGTGGAAATATTGGCACTGAGCTGTTTCAGTTCTTGTTGGCTCTCTGTGAAATTAGATTGCAAGGTATTGAAGCGGGCTTCCAAGTCTTGGCTACGGGTATGGGCCATGATGATGAGGGAACCAAAAAGGGGCGGGTGGGATAAAAAATGTTGCTGAGAAATGATAGGTATGAATGTGATAAGGGAGAAGAGATAAATCCAATGGAATAGGTCTCAAATAATGGTGCAAAAATTTCCAGAGTTATACTATGGTCTGAAGAATACTACAGTGATGAAATGCCCAAATTCTTAACTAGGATAAAATGTGTAGTGATTTGGAAACTCGAACACAGTTGTGCGGCAATAGATCTTGTCTGCTTTATTTTTTGTTTCCGTCCCCATGGGTTAGGTATTCAAGGGTTCTACAGACAAGGGTTTGCCCTGTGCTATAGCTCTCTAATATACGTGTGAGGTCCAACAATAGTACTCTCCTACTCCAACTGAAGCCGACAAATCCACCCAGTTCATTGAGTAGATCCAACACATTTGTTAATAGGTTCAGGATATCCTACAAAAGTCCAATGACAAGTACAAGTAGCGCCATGATCAACATCGGGTGCCACATAAGTTTCAGGTGGATGACAAAGTTTGGTTGCACTTGCAGAAAGAATGCCTTACAAGACCACATTGGAATCTTTGCCCACTACGTTATGGGCTGTACACCATCACCAAGGGTGTGGGGGATAATTATTTTGAGCTCAACATTCCTCCTTTCCTTGGCCTGCACCCAGTGTTCAACGTGGATCTCCTTCGGCCTTATTTCCCACCATTATTGGACACCTCAAAAGTAGCTGAACAACTAACACCAACAAAGCTCCAGTGATCAGATTGTGGACACACAGATCAAGGTCACTCGACAGAAAAGGATCCAGCTGTATCGAGTCGTCAAAGCAGGGCATCTCTTGCACCAAGGCAAGTGGCTCACCCAGGGCCAAATTCAGTAGATATTTCCTCATCTGATGGGGGAACTCAATGCAATGGAGACCATTTATTCCTAAGGAGGGAGGATTGATTTAGGTGGATATCAGTGGCCACCCACCTTCTCCAACTGGCTCAAAACAGTTTTCTGGCAATTTTGGTAATTTACTATTTTTAGCAGTTTTTCGGGTCTTGAACTTCCAGAACTGTTTTGAGGCCCTAAACGACGTTTTTTTGGGAAAACGGGGAGCAACATGGAAATTATTTCTATGTTTCTCACACAAAAGTTGTAGTCCTCAGATAGATATTTTTAACGAGGTATTGAGCGTGTCAAACAGAGATTGTATGAAAAAGTTACGACCCCGGGAAGTTGATGTATTGACTTACCCAAACGGGGCCCACACGACTTTTGGTGCTTCATCTCCTAGGGTTAGGATTTTGGATGTCTAGTGTTTTTAACATTCCTGTTTATTGTAAAATGCCTTCAGAGCCTCATTGTAACCAACCTTCTTGCGAATGAGCGCAACCATCACATCTCTTCTCAGAGATAAGCCGCCACCATTCTAGCAAGCTTGTTTTCCACTGCATTTTACAGTTTCAACTTATTTCCTTATTTAATAGAAAACCAGTTTTACTGTATCTCTGTTATTCTGTATTAAACATCTATTAATAATCTGTAGTCATTAAGTTCTTCTCATAAAATTCGGATCATCTTTACACCTGTGTCCCAGAAAATATTTGTCATCACAATTATAACAAAGGCCTTTGAGTTGGCGTTCAACCATTTTGGCCCTGGTCAATTTTTGGATCTTTAGTGGAGTAGGAGGAGTGGGATTTACTGGTTTAGTGCGAGGAATAAAGGATGGTTTCTGGTTTTGAGAAGAGACAACCTGTTGTGCTTCCTTAGCTCATTTAGTAGCCTCCACCCAACTCTGAGTTCGAGCCATGAGGACATGGGCACGAATCTCATCCTTGAGGCCACTGATAAAACATTCTCGAAAAAAAGCATCAGACATGCCCTTTGTACGAAAATCTAGTCGTTCAAAAGAAGCTATAAAGTCTTCCACTGTGCCACATTGTTTCAACTTTGTCAAAGGGACTAAATGGTTGGTGTCAGTGTCAAAGCATTCATAAAGCTCTGCCACAAAGTGTGTCCAAGCAACATACCCTTGACAGGCATTTTTTCTCTATTTCCACCATTTCCAACGTTCTTGATCTAGATGGAGAACACCATACCGGAGTTTGTCCAAGTCATCTGTAATGTCGTACAAAGAGAAATAATGTTCCATTTGAGTTACCCAACTAGTGGGATCCGAGCCATCAAATTTGGTCACATCCACCCGCGAAAGGCATAGGTCACGTTGAAAGTGATGGGGCTGAAAATTATGGGAATGAGAGGAAGTTTTAGCTTCAGTATGAAAAGGTGGGTTAGTTAAAGGGGGATCTGCAGGATATGCAACTTGGTGCAGATCATCGAAGCGATAGATTTATGCTGTGTAGTCATGTTTTGTTTGAGGTCTTCTTTGAGTTCCGCAATTGAGGTGGCGATGGAGGAATGCATGCTTTTATTGATGGTGACAATATTGGCACTGAGTTGTCTCACTTCTTGTTGGGTCTCTATGAAATTATATTGCAAGGTATTGAAGAGGGCTTCAAAGTCTTGGCTACGGGTATGGGCCATGATGACGAGGGAACCGAAAAAGGGGCGGGTGGGGTAAAACATTTTGCTGAAAAATGATAGGTATGAATGTGATAAGGGCAAAGAGATAAATCCAATGGAATAAGTCTCAAATAATGGTGCAAAAATTTCCAGATTATACTCTGGTCTGAAGAATACTGTAGTGATGAAATTCCCAAATGCATAACCAGGAAGAAATGTGTAGTGTTTTGGCAACTCGAACATAGTTGCGCGACAATAGATCTTCTCTGTTTTATTTTTTGTTTCCGTCCCCAAGGGTTAGGTATTCAAGGGTTCTATAGACAAGGGTTTGCCCTGTGCTATATCTCTTTGATATACGTGCAACGTCCAACAGTAGTACTTTGCCAAATATCTCAAGGCACCAACTAAGGAGGATAGATCGTGCCCTTGGTTGTACTACCCGACTACCCAGGTACTACAGAGTATCTTCCTGGGTGTTGTTCTTGGTGGCACTATGACAGTCAGGCAGCCGATTAGTTTATCTAAAGAGGGATTCAGGAAATCTAGGTCTATCCATATACAGGTGTTGTCTGACGTGCTACCACTCGAAAGGGTACCAACAGGGGTTACAAGGGTGGCCAACAGATGTGTGCTTAAGTACCAATTGCATTTCCTGCATGTATGAATCTCCGACCATGGGTTTATGCACGTAACGACATATCTCTGTAGCTTAAAGACGCCGAAATACGTTTCTACCCTGAAAAAAAATTTAAGCCACAATTTTATGCCGAGGAAAGTGCTTTGATACCACTTGTAATATTCCAGATATAAAAAGTATGCAGAACAAAAATAAAATTCTAGAAATGGCAGATGAACAACAATATAACTAGAAAAACACTACAATGACACCAAAATAATATTAGAATAACACCAGAAAGAGCACTTCAATTACTGAGAGCAATGTTCACTTGCCTCTTCGAGGGGGAAACCTCCAACAGAGTAGAGCTCTATTAAAATAATATCCAAGACAACGGTTCTCATACCCTCGACTCCTATTTATACTAAATATGTCTATCAAAAGAACCATCTAGAGGAAGATCCTTCTAGAAGCGAAAGCTTCTATTAGGTCTTCTTACATTCAACTTATTCTTCCTTATTGCTAGGCCTTATTAATATTGAATTTTATTACATCGAAATATATTATTCTACCTACGTGAGGGGTTAGGTCCCTAACAAAGAGTATTATAGTGATCATCGATCACGAGAAGGATCGATGATCCTACAACGCGCTGAAGGTAGAAGACCATCACAATCATAGGGAGACTCAACAATCATTCGATCAACCCAACAGTAAACAACAACCGTTAGATCACAATCATGTAGGGTAGGAGAAGGAATGAACGTCGATCGTTCATCACCCATCTAGGAGCGTTGAATACCATCCAATTGCGAGGAAAGGGATTGACCGTTAACTGACAAATCGTGACCATTAGATCTAGATGGAGAGAGGAGAATCGTCAGGTCAACAACTGATTAAGTCATGACCGTCGAATTACACAAGAGACAGATCAAGGGATGAGATGTATTTTCAGGATCAGAGGGAGAATTAACAATCGTGTTATTTCAAGTTCCGCAATTCGCTTGGACCATTGATCTCGACACACCAACAAATCAACGACTAACAATAAACCCCTCCACCAGTGAGAAGTTTTCCATTGTGGAAATCGAGATGAAGATTAACACACGATCTAGTTGATGTTCCACAATCCCTCATTGCCATCGGATTGGGGAGAAGACAGATCTATTCCTTCGATCAACATACATGGAATAGAGTCGTAGATCTCCACGCCAATTAAACAGGACCGTCGATCTCCATGTCAATATAAATTTCACCTGTTGATCTTGTGAGGATAGGTTAGCACCCAGGGAATAGGGCCAATATCACATCTCTCGGTTGCATGGATGAAAATAATTGAGTTATCTCTCTGTGTTTAAACTAGAGCTAATAGGGAGAACGTGAAGAGTTAAGGGTTGGGAAAGATTAAGCCCTCGGTCATAGAGGAAGAGTTTTATGGAAACCAGGGCCAACAGTTGTAGAAACGAATGAAAACATGACAGAAGGATGAAGAGCATTCGATCCTATGAGTGATCGAATCGAATCAGTGAAAGAATTCAGAATTCGATCTTGGACAACCCCTTTGTGAGTTTTCAATCACTCTAACGAGTAATTGACTGCAGAACTGTGGTAAAGCATGGGAGGTGCATCACTTTTGGTATCATAGCGAGAATGAAATTGAGCTTTTGATATTGGATGAGAGAAGCAAGGGTTTGATATATTATTATTACATAGTAATGAAATTGTGATGCAAGTTCGAGCCTTTGTAGGAGAAGAACAAAAAATTTCTTTGCAAGAGTTGAAGATTGTTCCAACAAGAGATAGGAAACAGAGTTGTAGCAACAGAGTTACAGGAGAGTGCAATCAACAAAGGAAAAAGGTGAGTTGGAGGTTAGAGTGAAAAATTGAGGACTGATAATTCCAGCCAAAAGGAGGAAGTAGATCATGGAAAAGATCTCATAGGTAAAATTTGGTAAGTCAAATTGGTCTAAGCCGGTGTATTCTTGATGCAGGTCATAACAACATGGTATAGTAGGGAAGTTGTAGGAGGATAAAGACTGAAGAAGAGTAAGGCATGTGGAAAAGTCAACAAAGTAGATTGCTGAGAGAGAGAACATCATAAGTTCTCAAAGAAAAGGAAAGTGAGCAATTGAAGATGCAACGACAGACAACTTAGGAAGCTGAAGAGCAGGAGTGCTCAAAGAGGGGTTCTATTGCAGAGAACTAAGAGAATGCCAACATGATGACTTGGCATTGGTAACAAGAGGAGACTTGTTACAGAGAGATGAAGGAGGCTTGTTTCAGCTCACAAGTGGGAAAGGAGAGTCCACAGAAGAAGGAGAGGAAGATGACTATTGATAGTCATGAAGGAAGCCACAGTAAGGATACCAAGGCAAATGGTATTCAAGGGATGAGTCAAAAGGAGTTTGACAGAGAACTTGTTGATATAAGAGAAAGTGTGAATGCATTGATGAATCTGCTAGAGGAACAAGGAAAGGACCAATGGTATGGATGGGAATTAAGGAAGAAGACAGTGAGATGGAACCTACTACAGGTAAAGTTGAGGAAAAGTTTGTATGTCAAAGTGAAGAGATAACTTAGAGCAGCTGAGTTTAAGATGAAGGTTGTTTATTGTAAACCTAAGGAAGGATATGAAAATGAAGAAGACTTGAAAAACTTGAAATTTTATTGCAAGTGAAATGTTATGTGTTTAAAGAAAATGGATCAGTTTGCAACACATAAATTAAAGGATTACTTATGCAAATTACACATAGACAACA
>ML791210.1:274731-285900 GCA_009831015.1 Picea engelmannii
GCATGGAATAAAAATGCAATTCTTTGTTTCTAGGACACCTCAACATAATGAAGTTGTTGAAAGAAAGAACAAGACAGTACAGGAAATGGCTCGAACAATGCTAATGGATTCAAAATTGACAGATATCTTTTGGACATAGAGAGTGCATACAACATTTCACATTCAAAACAAAGTAATTCTCAGAAACAATACTGACAAAACTCCCTACAAGCTATGGAAAGGAATACCAACAAATGTGAAGCACTTCAGAGTTTTTGGAAGCAAATGCTACATCAAAAGAGAAGACGACATAATGAGAAAGTTTGACTCTCGTGTGGAAAAAGGAGTACTTGTTGGTTACTCAAGTATAAGGAATGCATACAAGTGTTACAACCTGATATTGAACAAAGTTGTGGAAAGAATCAACGTAACAATTGATGAAACATGTAGACAATAATTAAAGGAAGAAGAAAATGAATCAATGGAACAACTTTACGAAGAAGAAGCAGAAGATGAAAAAGAAGTAGAAGGGGAAGATGAAGAGGATCCAACATAAGCAAAAGAGCAAGTTCAGTAAGTGCCTCCAAAGACACCTAGCAGACGAGTACAGAAGAATCATCCTTTAGATAAGATTATCGGAAACAAATATGCAGGAGTTGAGACTAGAATAAGAATCTGTTCACCAGAACAAACGCACCTAGAACTCTCATCTACGATTGAACCAACCTGTTTTGAAGAGGCCAACAAGGATGAATTTTGAAATAAGGACATGGATGAAGAAATGGATCAAATAGATAAAAATGACACTTAGGAATTGGTTCCAATACCAAAGGATAAGAATGTGATCGGCACAAAGTGGGTATACATGAATAAATTGAATGAAGATGGACATGTTACAAGGAACAAAGCTAGATTGATATGTAAAGGATATGCACAGGTTGAAGGAGTCAACTTTGAAGAGACATTTTCCCTAGTTTCCAGAATGGAAGCAATCTGATTGATTTTAGCTTATGCATGCTACAAAAATATTAAAGTGTATCAGATTGACGTAAAATCATCTTTTCTGAATGGGGAACTTGAAGAAGAAGTCTACATTGAACAACCAAAAGGATTTCAATTTTCAGAGAACGCAGATTATGTGTGTAAGTTAAAGAAGACCTTGTATGGTCTAAAACATGCTTCTAGAGCATGGTACTCTAGACTGGATAAATATCTACAGGAGGCAGGGTTCAGAAAAAGAAGTGCAGACAACAACCTCTACATCAAGGTAACTCTAGATAGTATTTTATTAATTGAAGTTTATGTTGATGATATTATTTTTGGAAGTATCGATAACAGGTTAAGCCAAAAATTTGCAAAGGACATGCCGAATGAAATTGAAATGTCATTACTTGGAGAACTATCTTTCTTTCTGGGTCTTCAGATACATCAAAGCAACCAAGGAATTTTTATTTCTCAAACCAAGTATATTAGAGAAATGCTAAAGAGGTCCAAAATGGAAGATTGAAAACCAATTATCACTCCCATGCAAACCAATTGCAAGTTGAGAAAAGATGTGATTCAAAATCTACAGATCATAGGCAATATAGGTCAATGATTGGTATCCTACTATATGTGACAACATTGAGACCAGATTTAATGCAGATAGTTGGAAAAGTGGCACAATTGCAAGCAACACCAAAAGAATCACATGTATTAGCAATGAAGAGGATTTTCAGATATCTCAAATGAACAAAAGAGTTTGGATTATGGTATCCAAAAGGAAAGGATCTATCACTTATTTTCTACATAGATGCAGATTGGGCAGGTTGCATTGATGATCGATGAAGCACCAGTGGAGCAACGTTCTACTTGGGTGAGTGTTTAGTATCATAGCTAAGTAAGAAACAATCATCAATATATTTATCTACAGCCGAGGTAGAGTATATTGCAGCAACATCATGTTGTACACAGGTTCTATGGATGAAAAAAATCTGACAGATATACAGGTTGAGTATGATGAGCCCATTCCAATCTATTGTGATAATACAAGTGCCATCAATATCTCAAAGAACCTGGTGATGCACTCCAAGACAAAGCACATTCCAATCAAGTATCACTTTTTACGAGAACAGGTTGCAGAAAAGAACAACAGAGTTGAATATGTGGGCACAAAAGAACAAGTGGCATACATATTTACAAAACCATTCTAAATAGCTGTCACATCTCTTCTTAGAGATAAGCTACCACCATTCTAGTGAGTCTTTCACTCTGTATTTTTACAGTCTCTGTACATTTATTTCATTAATAGAAATCGTGTATTACTGTATATCTGTGTTTATGGTTGCATCTCTGATACATTTATGTTATATTATTGAATATCCACGATATCTGTGTGCATTTATTTATTATATCTCCGCTCTCATTTCGTGCTGAAAATAATCTGGATCACTGGTATCAGAGCAGTATGCTCTTGATCGTTTTTTCAGTGCATGTCCCCAATGAGGTCCAAGTATAGAAAGTTGGGTCTCGAGCTTGTCTCTCTTGAATACAATCTCTCTCGCACACCTAAGAAACCCTCAATGGTGGAAGAAAAGAAAAACGACAGAGCAGACGATCCTATCAATGTGTTGCTTGAGCAAGCTCTCACGGGAAAGAGGGACGAAATGATGGAGATTTTTTCCCACATCCTTCAACGCTTGATGATAGCAGCAGGCACATCTTCATCAAGCAGCCACTTTGGAGGCACCTCGCCTTTCAAGGTACAAGTTAATTTTGATATTCTTTTATTTGAAGGACAAATAGATGCAGAAGCCCTAGAAAAATGGTTAACTTTGGTAGAAGGTTATTTCTCTATTCACAATTTTTCCGACAAAGAAAAGATCACCTTCGCACTCCTTAAAGCTCTCCCTCATGTCAAACATTGGTGGGAAACTTACTGGGAGCAAAGTTCCATAGAGAAGTCTGGAATATATGGGGCTGAGCCCACTTGGGATTTTTTTGTGGATGCGATAAAGGAATAGTATTACCCTGTTGGCAACTATGAAGACTAGTACATGAGATGGACCACACTGTGGCAAGAGAGGGGCCAAGCAGTTTCGGAGTTCACCAATACCTTCCATACCTTGTGCACCAAGCTGGGTATCAAAGACTCTGAACGACATTTGGTTCTGAAATACCATGGGGCTCTACATAGATACATCCAAACTAAAATGGATTTTCTAGACATCTCATCACTTGGTGCTACTTATCGATATGATGTTAAAATCGAGCAGAAATTTAAGCACCAGAAAAAACGGGATTTTGGGTCTGCAAATCCACAACATCTAAAATATGATAAATACGACCCTAACAAACAGCTTCCTGAAAACCAGTCTAAGCCACATGAAAAGAAGGGTCACGGGAAGACGAAGAAGGATACCGGAAAATGGTGCGATTTCCACAAAATCCCCTGGCACAACACCGATGAATGTCACTCAAAACAATCATTGGTGGCCGAGATCAAAGATAAGAATCCAAACCCTGATTCATAATCTGATTATGAAAATACTGGTAAAGGACAGATCATTGATGCAAACCCCACTGCTATTGTTGCGACCACAACAATTCAACTAGAAAAACTAATAGATCCCGAAGAGGGGGAGCGCCTTTTTCATTCACAAATGTGAGTGAAGGGGACCCCGTTGCATTTTATTGTTGATAGCAGAAGCCAGAAGAACCTCATCTCAGCAGAGGTCGTCAAACAGTTGGGATTGTTGACAACACCACACCCGTAGCCATTCAACATCGGGTGGCTTCGCCAAGGACGAGATCTCCGTGTCATCCAACAATGTCGATTGTCATACGACATCCAGCCCTTCAAGGATGAGGTATTATGTGATGTTTCCCCACTATATTTCTATGATGTTCTCTTGGGCCAACCATATATGTGGAAGCACCATGATGTTTATGAGTCTCGACCACGTAGTGTCCTTTTTACTTTGGGGGGTCATCTCTACAGAATACCAGAGGTAGTTCCGACTACTGTTCCACCTAAAAAGTGTCGCACGGTAGTATCTCATACTGCAAAATTTAGCTTCTTCACAATCTGTTCAAAAGAAAAACAGAAGGACACTACAACCACTACAGACTCGCCCCAAGCACCTTCTATCCAACAGAAGCAAGTCGACAAGGCTGCAACAAAGTTCAAAGATTCATCTGCACACCATCCTCTCATGTATCTCAACTTGTTGAACAACCTCAACCTCAACAAGTTCGTGACATACTTCCACAAACTGAGCAGCACAACGTTTCCAGCAAGGCAAGCAGCTCACTAAGATGCAGATTCAGCAAAATCTTTTCCCTCTCCCCCGTGAACTCAACGCAATGGAGACCATTTCTTCCTAAGGAGGGAGGATTGATCTAGGTGGATATCAGTGGCCACCCACCTTTTCCAACTAGCTCAAAACAGTTTTCTAGCAATTTTGGCAATTTACTATTTTTAGCAGTTTTAACTTTCGGGGCCATTTTCAGGGCCTAAATGAAGGTTTTTCAGTATTTATCTTCTTAATGATTGTCTATGGCATGAATGAGGCCCCAAAATGAATCTCCTCGATGATACCTTTCCAACGGGCTATCATACGCCTAAAACGAAGATCATATGCAAAAGTTACGACCCCGGGAAGTTAATGTACTAACTTACCTAAACAGGGCCCACATGACTTTTGGCACTTCATTTCCTAGGGTTAGGTTTTTGGATGTATAGGGTTTTTGGCATTCCCGTTTATTGTAAAAAGGCCTTCAGAGCCTCATTGTAATCATCTTCTTGCGAATGCGAGTAGCCGTCACATCTCTTCTCAGAGATAAGATGCCACCATTCTAGCGAGTCTTTCACTCTGTATTTTTACAATCTTTGTACATTTCTTTCATTAATAGAAATCATGTATTACTGTATATCTATGTTTATGGTTTCATCTATGATACATTTCTGTTATATTATTGAATATCTGTTATATCTCTGTGCATTTCTTTATTATATCTCCGCTCTCATTTCGTGCCGAAAATAATCCGGATCATATTACAGAGGAAGGGTTTTATGGAAACTAGGGCCAACAACTATAGAAATGAATGAAAATGTGACAGAATGATCAAGAGCATTCGATCCTGTGAGTGATCGAATAGAATCAATGAAAGAGTCCAGAATTCGATCCTGGACAACCCCTTTGTGGGTTTTCAAGCACTCTAATGAGTAATTGAGTGAAGAACTGTGGTAAAGCACAGGAGGTGCATCAACAATGCTATGGATGGTTCATAAGAAGGGAAATACCAACATAATTCAAATCGTCCAAATCAAACATATCAAGAATTCAAATAATACCTTCTACTAAACAAACACAGTACAAATTTAATTCTATTTCAGCAAAGAACAAGCACATTGACCAAAACTTGGAAGGGAGTCTAGAGAATTGATGATGACAATACCACCACGGTTATGGTGATAGGTAATATTAAATGATATTCTAGGAAACAAATAGGGAATATGACTCTACTTTTCCTTTGACACATGTCGAGTCCTATTTGCCACTTATCTTTCATCACATTAACTCAAGTTGGTAGGGTACAATAACATTGTTCTTGAGTAAAAAAAAGGCCTTCACAGTAAAAACAAAATTTTCAAACAAGATTAAGTTAAGAATTTATTCATTTTCCATTCAAATTTAATATGATATATTGAGACATTTATTTGCTCTCTATCCAAAAATTTACAGAATCATGTAATGTGAAAGGGATGGTTATGCGGACATTCCACTTTTTCAGAAACAAGTAAAATTAAAAATGAGTTTGTTTTTGGATGACTATTTTGTAAATGCCACTTATGGGAAGTGTGTTGTTTGTTTAAAATGCTATAAACTAAAGAGCAATAAAGAGTTAATCTTCATAATTTAAGTTGTTTGTTTATAAATATTAAGTTGTTTGTTTATAAATATCGAGTTGTAAAGTATTTATTATATGTTGGTGTACTATGCACATTATTAATTTTTTATGTACAAAGAACTAATTGTATTGTAAGAAACAAATAGAAAAAGGGTTGCATAGAATTGCAAGAGTTAGTTGAGAAATATATCCTTAACAATGAAGCTTAATATAATTAAATGAAAAGGCAATGACTAGTTTTTGTTAAAAGACAATAGTTAAATAATAGATAAAATAAAGAAGAATATCATTATTGATTATGCAAGAGGAGAATAATAAGAATAAAGAAAAAACAAGTGAAAATTTCTAGTATTGTTGAGGGAAAAACGTTTAACATAAGAGTTTGTTAAAAATAATATCATATCAAATTAGATTAGGAAAAAGATTAGTTGGGTCAAGTGTGGAAAGTCAAAAAGGAAAATGTTAAAATTGATGATGTGAAATACAAACTAATTAATATAAAAAAAAATGCAAAGTATCAAATGTTCAATGGGGAGGTTAACATACACATAAAGCAAATAAGTGAAATGATATAATATAACTAAATCTTTGGTTTGACTCTCTCTATTGTGCAAAAGAAAATATGTGTGCATATAAAGGAGAGCAATGAAATTGTGCAAGCTTTGCGCATAAGTGTTTGGACTAAAAACATTTAGGATAAAAGTTTGTAAAAATATGCAAGATGGTAAATTGTTCAATGTAAAGAAAAGCTTACTAAATTTTTAATGTCAAGTAAAACTTAGTAATTAAATAGTAAACGTTTAGTGTGGATCAAAACTTAGTAACTAAGTAAGTGAAATGTTGAATGAGGGGTTAGCATATGCAGGAAGCAATATAAATACGTGAAATGTTTAGTGGCGAAGTTAGCATATGCCAGAAGAAATGTAAAGTGTTTGGAAGTTAGGATAGGGAGCGACAATTACAAAAGTTGGAACAAGTTTGAAATATAGGTTGTCCAGTTTAATCTGGGAAATAGTAAATTGACTTGATCTTTTGTATTTGCAACTAATTTCTACTTTAGTGATTGAGTATGTATTTGAAGAATAATATAAATATTATGGCATATTTATTGCAATATTCTATAGATGTCCGAGGGGAACAAGAGGTTCGGAAAGAAATAATAGAATAAGTAAATATTTGGTTTGACTCTTTCTATTGTGCAGAAGTAAATGTGTGTGGATATAAAGGAGAGAGATGAAATTGTGGAAGCTCCACACATAAAATTCAGTGAAAAGTGTGTGGAAGATATCATGTGCTAGAAGCAAAGGACCTAAAGTTCTATGCATAAAATATTGGATTTAGCATTAAACTATGTAAATACTAATAATAATAATAATAAACATGCAACATAAAACTTAGTAAAAAGCAGTATGTGGAGGCCACAATGTGTTGGAAGCAATGTAAACATGTCAATTTATTTAACACAATAAAATATTTAATAATTTCATTAAAAATGTATATTTAGTGATCTTATATAGTAAAATTTGTCATTTAACACACAAGCTAACAACCTCTATAAACGATATTGAAATTTAATGTTTAACGTGAAAGAATCAGAAAGTCAAAACAATTTGAATTAAAAGTGATTATAATGTACATAATAAAGAGAGGTGTTTGTATAGCCATCACGGGGTATTCACTTCATGAACTTGTGACATAGTGCCTACGTTCATGGGATATTAAAGAATACACCTTATTTCACTAGATATTGATAAATACCTGCCAAAAGCCTTTTTTTGAAAATGCATATTTCCAATGAAAGAAACCCCTATTTTTACTAGACACTCATTTTTACACCCCCCAATACCGTATAAACCCTTTCAGACTCCACATCCCCCCCAAATACCGACAATATATTGACTTTATTTTTCACAATTTAAAAACCCCATTTATGAATGAACGTGATAAGGTATTGGTCAACAAGGTGAAGCCCCCATGATAGCCATCTTTCTCTCAAATCAACAATTGTGCTTCTTACATTAAGAAGAGAGTGATATTACTCTACATGATGATATTAATATTTCTCAAAGTTGTGTGTGAATGAGATTGTTCTTCCTGGTAGGAGCTGGTAACATGTTCTATTGTAGTCAATGTTCTCCACATAGTATATCATATTTAGTACTCGATTATGTACAAAAAAAAAAACATGCAGAATAAAAATTAGTAAAAAGAAGTATGCAAAGGCCATGATGTGCCAAAAGCAATGTAAACTATGCAGATGCAAGTATTCCCTCAAAGAAATGTAAAGTGTGCAGAGGTTGACATGTGTGAGAAGAAAAGGACGTAAAGTTCTCCACACAAAATATCAGATTTAGCATCTGAATATGTAAAAAAAA
The DNA here is from genome assembly GCA_009831015.1 of Picea engelmannii. Taxonomy (NCBI): domain Eukaryota; kingdom Viridiplantae; phylum Streptophyta; class Pinopsida; order Pinales; family Pinaceae; genus Picea; species Picea engelmannii. The sequence continues at coordinate 282,978 of ML791210.1, forward strand.
ACAAACAGAAAAACACAACATAAAACTTAGTAGAAAGTAATATGAGGAGGCCAATATGTGCTAGAAGCACTTAAAGTGTGTTGATGTCATCATTCGCTCAAATCTATGTAAAGTGTGTGGAGGATAATATGTGTGGGTGTGCGAGAAGGAAAGCGCTTATAGTTTCCTGCGCAAGACATGGTGTTTAACATAGAATTATGTAAAATAATCTACAATAAAACTTTGTAAAGGGATTGCGGAGATGAATATGTGGAGAGGAAATGCAGAGTGCACTGAATCTAGCGTGTGCCAGAAGAAATGTGAAGTGCACAGAAGCTAGGATATGCGTGAGACAATGCAAACTATGCACAACTTAAGATATGAAGAAAGCATATTCGATCGAATTCCTTGTACAATATATGTTGCTTGTGCAGACACTTGAAATTTTCAATAGAAGATCAAGAAATTGTTACTGGTACGACTTTTTTTTTTCAAAGTTCAAAACATACAACTTGCATATGACGAAAGACATGAAACATAATCCAAAATAAAAAATATTTTCAAACTTCAATTTTAATAGGAAAAATTATTTTTCAACCAAAGCCCAGAAAAGACAATGTAGAGAGAACTAAACAAATCGAATACAGTGTAAAAGAGGAATAATTGTCGATGTTCCAACTTAATAGGAAAAATGGTTTTGTAAATAAAAGGAATGGAAAACAACATTGTGCAGGAAAGTGTTGGTCCAATGGACGATGTTCAATGGAGAAGAGAAAATGCTTTTGCAATTTCTATGCGATTTAAATGGAGCAATATAAATTGTCACGATAGAAAAATGAAACGAAAAGTGACAATGTAGTTGGTTTGTTAAGTAAACATTCACAAATAAAGAAATATGTGAAAAATGACAAGGTTGTATTCTACTTAGTATTCCCAATATGCTATTAAACTTACAAATGATATCATAAAAGAAAAATTAGAATTTTGCAGAATAAAAGTAAATATCCACATATGCAAAGAACTTAACATGATATTTCATGATATTTCATTAAAAAATGAAACATGGTGAACACATAATTGACTATTCAATTTAAAACTCAAAGGGTTGAAAACCAATGGCCATCTATTCCAAAACTGTTCTTTGGCAAGCACAAAAAAAATGCAATTGTGTTTTACATAATACTTATGAAAAAGTCTAAAAGTCAAAATAGCATTTCCCAGGATGGAAGTAGAGTAGCACATATGCACAGAACTTAACATGATGTTTCGTTGAAAAATCATAAAGAGTGAAAGCAGACTTGAAAAATCAGTTTTAAACTCGAAGCCTGGAAAATCACTAGCCATCTAGATACTAAAGAGTTCTTCGACAAGTTCAAAAAATATACAATTGTATTTTAAATAATTTATCTAAGAAGTAAATGTGTTTGTCCAAATGGACTGAAATTGAAGCTCCCTTGGACAAGTAAATAGAAGAAAGACCTGGAAGAAAGAGAGAAAGATAGTTAGAAAGCAATGTTAAGTCTGTAGAAGAAATAAAACAAACAATTGTGACCAATTACCAAGTTAGAAAAAGAAAAGGATAGCAAAAGAAAATGAAAACAATAGAATACTTACCAAGAAGCAAACATTATGTTAATCTGGTTTATCCTTTTTTGTTGTGTATTTTACTTCATAACATTTTTTTCTTTGGAATTTTTGTTGAAGAAACTGTCTGTGGTGGTTATTATGGGTTAATAATCCGTTTCAAGGCATTCTTGACCCAATTATCAATATGTTTCTTCATTGGTGGGATGATTATTTCTTTCTTAACTTGAAGCGCGAATATGTGCTCCACATTTCTTTGCATTCCACTTGTAGTTGTTTGATGGCTAACATGTGCTCTTCATTGTCATTGACAAATGTAGCAACCCACTTTTTAAGTTCTTCTTCAGAAAATTCCAGGAGGTTATCGAAGTGATTAGCTAATGAAGTATTTATTGCGACCAAGTGAATATCAAGCTCCTCTTTAGTGATCATCATTGAATTTATGAGAAGCCGCAGACACTGCATTTCCTTAATGATATCAAATTCTTTTAAAATAACATTGCCTCTTCTTTCATTGATTTTGCGCAAGAAACAATTGTATCTTGCAACATTTTTACTCGTTTTTCCCAACCTACCTTTATTTTCTTTATTCTATTTATATTGGGAAGTCCCTGTTGATTTCTTCAATGTTCATTGATACTAGTCTCCTGTGCAACGAAAGTGTTTAGCTCATTTTTGCAGTAGGCTTCATCATGTTTCAAGTGTCTTTGAAAATCTCTAGTAAAACTTGAAATCCTTTGTGAAAGATCCTGTAGACTGGTGCTGACTTCCCACACCTGTCTGATTATATCAAATCTTCTATTAATTTTATCAACAAGATAGAGTATGACTCCATTCAACAATTGAAGGGATTTCCTTATTGGCCTTGAGGTTCCTAGAGTACTTGGAGGAGTCCATTCTACTGAAAGTATGACTAGTGGTTGTAAAAATGGTGGTCTGGGACTAAGTTCCTCCTCAAGTTCACTTATTCTTCTTTTCAATTAATGGTTTGAAACTCTTGTTCTGAAATTGAATCTACAAGAGAATCTCATGTGGAACGATGTAGTTGCATGAGCTTAGACGATGAAACTCTTGATACATCGATGACTAACCTTAATTTTGGAACCAACTTTTTTTATTTGACACTAACCTCGTCTATATACAACTTATTTATGTGCCTCTTATATTTGTTGGATTACTGAGAGGGGGGGTGAATCAGTAATAGAGAAATTTAATCATTTTTCACCATAAAATGCAAGTGTTATATCAATGTAGCATTATCATCCAATAGTTGCAGAGCAAATAAACAATGAACAAATGAACAATCATACACATACACATTACACCCGTATTTTACGTGGAAACCCAAAGCGGGAGAAAA